>JAPFUF010000475.1:0-12376 GCA_030780645.1 Aschersonia sp. MBC 508 | reverse complement strand
CCATTGCACCCTTGCAGGCATCAGTACCATTTCAACAACAAACCAGGACCCTCCTCACCACCAAATGAATGGAGCCTGGATGCCCTGCCGTCGAGACTGTGGGTTCTCTAATTGACCGGGATCCTCGGCTTTAAGGCCTTTGTGCCGCGTAAATAACAATTGGAACATTCCCTCTGGGCCACCCCGTGTTTGTTGACCCCCATTTCATCACGGTTCGCAAACATGTTCGAGCCTCACTCGGCCGACCTTGCGGTGTCTCAGATGACCCGTTCTAGCTCCTTGCAGTCCGCTTGCACAGTGGGAGACGATCAGACCGACGGCTTTGACGAGTGTGCCGCGAGAACAGGCGTTTCGATAGAGCAGGCGGAGGCCGATTTCTCTGATCTGCAAAGAGAACTGAGTGGGTTCTCAAGGACCGCTCACAAGCACAATGCAGCCGCAAAGGTTCGACCGGGGGGCTACGACGCCGCTGCCGATGATGAATCCGTCTTTGACCTAGAAGCGGCGTTGCGGGGAGATCTTGCCGCTGGTGAAGCTGCTGGCATCAAAACCAAGCATGTCGGCGTCTGTTGGCATGGGCTCACGGTCAAAGGTGTGGGTGGAACGGCCAATTACGTGCAGACATTTCCAGACGTCCTTGTCAGTTTCTTCGACGTCGTCACGCCCACGCTGAGGCTCTTGGGCTTGGGGAAAAAGCCTGTCGAGGCCACGCTTCTCAAAGACTTTCAGGGCGTGTGTCACCCCGGAGAGATGGTACTGGTACTCGGAAAGCCTGGCTCTGGCTGCACAACCTTTCTGAAAGCCATCGCGAACCAACGGCACGGCTACACTGACGTGCAGGGGCAAGTCTACTACGGGCCGTGGACCGCCCAAGAATTCAATCGCTACCGAGCAGAGGCAGTGTACAATGCTGAAGACGATGTTCATCATCCCACCCTCACCGTCGAGCAAACCCTTGGATTTGCTCTCGACACGAAAATGCCCGCCAAGCGCCCTGGCAACATGTCCACGGCCGATTACAAGGAGCATGTCATCACCACGTTGTTGAAGATGTTCAATATCCAACACACCAGGAAGACTGTTGTCGGGAATCACTTTGTGCGCGGCATCTCGGGTGGAGAGCGAAAGCGCGTCTCCATCGCCGAGATGATGATCACAAACGCCAGTGTCTTTGCCTGGGATAATAGCACTCGCGGCCTCGACGCCAGCACCGCCTTGGACTTTGTGACCTCGCTTCGCATACAGACTAACCTCTACAAGACCACCACCTTTGTGTCTCTCTACCAGGCCTCGGAGAAGATCTACGCGCTGTTCGACAAGGTCATGGTCATAGATCAGGGTGAGCAAGTCTTCTTTGGCCCGGCGAAAGAGGCACGAGCCTATTTTGAAGGGCTTGGATTTGCGCCCCGTCCCAGAACAACAACCCCAGACTATCTCACTGGCTGTACCGATGAATTTGAGCGACAGTATGCTCCCGGGCGATCAAAAGAAAACGCGCCTCATGACCCAGAAACTCTCTCTGAAGCTTTCCGCACATCCTCCCTCCACCAGAAGCTGGAGTCCGACATCACAGAGTACATGGCCAGCCTGGAAAAGCAAAAGCACAGATACGATGACTTTGAGATGGCAGTCAGGGAGAGTAAGCGTGGCACGTCAAAGCGGTCTGTCTACCAGGTTGGGTTTCATCTGCAGGTCTGGGCTCTGATGAAAAGACAATTTGCTCTCAAACTGCAAGATCGCTTTAATCTGACTTTGTCATGGATCCGAAGTATCGTCATCGCCATTGTTCTGGGCACATTGTATCTGAACTTGGAGAGGAATTCAGCCAGTGCTTTCAGCAAGGGCGGTCTCCTGTTCATCTCGCTACTATTCAATGCCTTTCAAGCATTCTCTGAGCTGGCAGGAACCATGCTGGGCCGAGCCATAGTCAACAAGCACAGGGCATTTGCTTTTCATAGACCGTCGGCGTTATGGATTGGTCAGATCATTGTCGATCAAGCATTCTCGGCGAGTGAGATTATGCTTTTTTCCATCATTGTGTACTTTATGACAGGACTGGTGCGGGATGCGGGAGCCTTCTTCACATTCTATCTCATGATCTTGTCGGGCAACATTGCCATGACGCTGTTCTTTCGCATTATTGGATGTGCAAGTCCGGACTTTAGTTACGCCATCAAGTTTGCCGTGGTGATCATCACGCTTCTCATCACGACGTCGGGTTACATGATCCAATACCAGTCGGAGAAGGCCTGGTTGCGATGGATCTATTGGGTGAACCCGCTGGGCCTCATCTTCAGTGCCCTGATGCAGAACGAATTTCAACGCATCGACATGACTTGCACCGCAGACTCGCTCATTCCCTCCGGACCAGGATACAGCGACATCAATCATCAAGTGTGCACGTTGGCTGGTTCCACGGCAGGCACCACCTTCGTCTCCGGGTCAAGCTACATTTCTCAAGGCTTTTCCTACTACCCAGGTGACTTGTGGCGCAACTGGGGCATCGTGGTGGCGATCATCGTCTTCTTTCTGATCATGAACGTTGTTTTGGGCGAAGTCGTCAAGTTCGGGATGGCCGGGCGGTCCTACAAAGTGTACCAGCGGCCGGATAAGGAGCGCAGTGCCCTGAATGCACGTCTACTTGAGAAAAGAGCTGCCAGACGCAAAGACAGGTCAGATGAAGCAGGCTCCGATCTGAGGATCAAGTCAGAGAGCGTTCTGACCTGGGAAAACCTCAACTACGATGTTCCTGTCCCTGGCGGGACTAGGCGACTTCTGAACAACATCTTCGGCTTCGTGCGTCCTGGTGAGCTGACGGCCCTGATGGGAGCCTCGGGCGCGGGCAAGACGACGTTGCTAGACGTGCTCGCAGCCCGAAAGAACATTGGCGTCATCACAGGTGACATTCTCGTTGACGGGTCCAAACCGGGGAAGCAGTTTCAGCGGTCAACCTCGTATGCTGAGCAGTTGGATCTGCATGAACCGACGCAGACCGTTCGTGAGGCGCTTCGATTTTCTGCAGACCTTCGACAGCCGTACGAGACCCCGATGGCTGAGCGGCACTCATATGTGGAAGAAATCATTTCTCTTCTCGAGATGGAGACCATCGCCGACTGCATCATCGGCAGCGGTGAAGATGGCTTGACTGTCGAGCAGTGCAAGCGGGTCACCATCGGCGTTGAGCTGGCAGCCAAGCCTGAGCTGCTCCTGTTTTTGGACGAACCGACCTCTGGCCTCGATAGTCAGGGAGCTTTCAATATCGTCCGATTCTTGAAGAAATTGGCCGCCGCGGGTCAGGCTATCCTTTGCACCATACACCAACCCAACGCTGCTTTATTTGAGAATTTTGACCGACTTTTGCTGCTCCAGCGCGGCGGGAGAACCGTCTATTTCGGGGACATTGGCGAAGACGCTTCCATTTTGCGTGCCTACCTCAAACGTCATGGTGCGGGGGCGGCGCCGACGGACAACGTCGCGGAGTTCATGCTAGAAGCCATCGGCGCGGGAAGCTCGCCTCGTCTCGGCGAGCGCGACTGGGCCGATGTCTGGGATGACAGTCCCGAATTGGAGCAGACCAAATGCGCAATCGCTCAGATGAGAGGAGAGCGGAAGGCCATTGCTCAAGACTCGATCTCTGAACCCGAAAAGGAATATGCTTCGCCGATGCATCACCAGCTCAGGGTAGTTTGTGGGCGCATGAGCCGCACGTTCTGGCGATCACCACACTACCTCTTCACGAGGCTGTTCAATCACTTCATCGTTGCCTTTGTCAACGGCCTCACCTACCTCAACCTGGACGCCTCGCGTTCCTCGCTGCAGTATACGGTATTCGTCATGTTCCAGGTGACAGTCTTGCCAGTTCTCATCATCAGCCAGGTGGAAGTCATGTTCCACATGAAGCGAGCACTGTTCTTCCGCGAAGCCTCGTCCAAGATGTATTCACCAATCACGTTTGCCACGGCGATTTCTACAGCCGAAATGCCGTACTCTGTGCTTTGCGCCGTGATTTTCTTTGTCTGCCTATACTTTATGCCAGGGCTGGATCCTTCTCCTAGTCGAGCTGGATATCAATTCTTCATGGTTCTGATAACGGAGTTCTTTGCCGTGACTCTGGGCCAAGGTCTGGCGTCACTGACACCGTCGCCGCGCATCTCGGCCCAATTCGACCCCTTCATCACCATCATTTTTGCGCTGTTCTGCGGCGTCACAATCCCGCCGCCCCAGATTCCTGGCTTCTGGCGCGCATGGCTCTACCAGCTGAACCCGTTGACCCGCCTCATCAGCGGCATGGTCACGACGGCCCTTCACGGCCTCAAGGTCGTCTGTTCCTCGGACGAGGTCAATCGGTTCACGGCTCCAGAGAACACCACGTGCGGCGACTACATGAGAACCTTTTTCGACCGCGGCGCGCCTGGCTATCTGGTCAGCAATGATACGCGAAATTGCGAGTATTGCGCCTACAAAGTCGGAGACGAGTTCTATGGGCGTCTCAACATGTCATTCGACGAGAGGTGGCGAGATCTGGGCATCTTTATCACTTTTGTTGCGAGCAACTTGATCATATTATTTGCTGCGGTACGTTACGCCATGAACGCGGATGAAACGCCCCCTTTCATACTGACACGCAATTGACAGAGTCGATTTTTGAATTTTAATAGAAGGTGAGACGGTCAGTGAGAAATACTAGTAAAAATCATTGTGTAGCGTTGGCAAGGAACATGAGAAACGGAGGGGCGGAAGAAAACATTGATCTGTAGAGTTGGAGGTTGCTGGCAGCTTTCCCATGCCTCGAAACCGGATACGAGGGTGCCTGCCCAAGAAGCCCGAGGAGAAGAGGGCAGAAGGAAGGCAGCAGAGGCTTGGCATCATGAGATGTCAGTGGCGAGCGGCCGATGGAAGTGGAGCCGATGGGGAGATTATACAAGGCTAGCTATTCCCGAGCTGCACATGGTCCGATGCTCGCTAAACGTCACGCTCGTGTGTGAGTCAAGATCTGACGTAGCAGGTATTAATACCAAAGCGTGCCTGTCTGGGTGTCCAACGAGCCACCACATTGTCTCTCCGTCTCTCTCCATTGCGCACGACCCATGTAGCGAGCGACTCAATCGGACCTGTCCGAAGTCTGTGTCGTGTCATCTCTTCGACCGATGGGCGGGCTTGCTCTGCCAACGCAATCATGTGCATCGTCTTATTCACCACGGCCCACCCCGACTACGCACTCATTCTCATAGACAATCGCGACGAGTTCATACTACGCCCGACGTCGAGACCCCACTGGTGGACACATGGCGCGACAGGGCAACAGGTGCTGTCATCGCGGGACCTCCAGCGGGCGGAAAAGGGCACGTGGATGGGCATGACCAGGTCGGGCCTGTTTGCCGTGCTCACCAACTACCGCGAGGCAAACGCGCACGACGCGAGCCACCCGGTGCGCGACATCAAGTCCCGCGGCAGCATGGTGACGGCGTGGCTCGCCGGCCCGGCCGAGCGGACCGTCAAAGAAGCGGTGCACCACCTCGTCCGCGACGACGGCGTCAAGGGCGTGGGCGGCTTCTCCATGGTCTGCGGCAAGCTACGGAAAAGGGAGGGCGGCAACATCGCCATTGTGAGCAACCGCGCCGTGCACGCCGATGAGGTCCCCCTCTTCGGACACGCGCGCGGCGAGACGTGGGGGCTGAGCAACACGACGTTTGACGCCGAGGTGAAGTGGCCCAAGGTCGAGCTGGGGACGGACCTGTTGCGGACGACTGTGGAAGCCGCCGTGGAGAGGGGCTGGGCGGAGAAGGAGCTGCTGGATGGCTTGTTTGCGATCCTGGACACGGACACGTTTCCCACGCCGGAGCCGGGAACGCCGTTTGAGCAGGTGACGGGCCTGCTGAGGCACACGATTTTTGTGCCGCCGCTGGGGGACGATGCGCATCACGAGGCGATGAGAGCGGCGTGGGCGAGGGGCTTGGCGGCGTGGGAAAACGAGGAGGAACAGGCAGAGAAGAAGGTGGAAGGTGGAGGTGAAGTTGCGGTGAAGGCAAACGGCGAGACGATGCGGGAGCGACAAGGAGGGCAAACGCAACAGCAGCAACGGCATCGTCGAGGAGAGGAAGCCGAACAACACCAACAAGAGCAAAACCGAGAGTCGGCGGCGCGCGCTGCCGCGACCAACAGCGTGGGCTTCGAGACGGGCCTGTATGGCACGCAGAGACAGACGATTATGCTGGTGAACTGGGGCGGACACGTCAAGTTTGTGGAGAGGGCGCTGTGGGATCGCAACGGGAATGCGATTTCGCGCGGCGAAGGCGACGTGGTGCATGAGTTTTCGATTGAGGGATGGGATGACGGGGAGCAATGAGCTTTTGGCGGCTGCTCTCGATGCGGCGACGGGGTCGGAACAACGGATGAGCTAGGTGGACTGCTGTTGCCATGGCCCGCCGTTGTGTCGATATAAGTACCCCCTAATTCACATGTATTCACACGCACGAGCGCGTCGAGGACGACCAGATGCACACGACGTATCCATGACCTGGCGCTCCCCCCCTTCCCCTCCCCTGCGCGGCTCGTGCAAGCTTCTAGCTCGGCGAGGCCAGCCCCCCGGAGGCACAATCACGAGCGTCACCTGTTCAAAGTCATTCGAGCGTAGCGAGGCCGAGGAGCGAGGGAGGCACGCGATGGACAGGACTGGTAGGCATCGGAGACGTCACGACGAGTCGCCATCGATAGCAGCAACGATTCGAGCGTAGCGAGGCCAGCCCGCGGCAGCGGCCCCCAGTTGGGACCTCCGGAGACGAACGCCAGATGTGAAGCTGAGTCACCATCAACGGCAGCTGCGAAGGCACTGCCGGCCACCTGCCTGCGTTGTGAATCAGGACACAGACGCGTCTCTCGTCTTATCAGCAGATAGCGACGACCGCGTCCCGATTCTCTCTGCGGACGAGCATAGACGAGCACCCATATATACGTGTCCCTCGTTAGCATTTCGTCTGCATCAATCTGTGTTCTTCTTCAGACATTACTTGTACTGGCTTCCGTCATGGTGCACCACGCTCCAGCCCAACGACCGCGCATATCGGCGCCCTTGGGGCCCGTCAAGTCGTCTCGCGGGCCGGATCTCTGCCGCAGCCAAGATTTGCGCGTCATCCGCAGCATCGACGACTGCCAGATCGGCTCCGACGCAGCAGCAGCAAACATGGACCCGGGCTCTAGCGCTGGTGCTACTCTTACGACTTCTGCTACTACTGCGAATCTTTCCAACATTCCCATTGCATCAAAAACACGCTTCCGTCGCCTGTCCGCAAGCTTTCTCTCCTCACAGCCTCATCCGCCGTCGACTCCGGCCGTGGCGGCAGACAGCTTCATCCACGCCGGCCCCAGGACATCTTTCGGGACAATGCCAGCGGAAACGGCGCGGTCGGCACTGACGTCGAGCTGCTCAAGCAAATCGTTCCTGAGGCCCGCCGTTGCCAAATACGCCTTAGCTCCTGCTTCGTCCGCTTCCGCTTCCGCCTCTGCTTCCGCTTCATCGTCCTCCTTCTCGGCGTACCGGGACTCGCCCTAGGATGGCGGGAGCATCCCTGCGCCGCGGAAGACGAGCGCTAGCACAGCCTCTTCGACATCGGGCATAGCCGTGGGCCCGCGGACACGGACTGGCAATATGCTGCAGGAGCTCAAGCGGTCGTTGTCGCGATCCGCATTGACGATGGTGAGGAGCTCGAGCCGCGTCCACAACAGCCCCTCCGGCACCTCCCCGACCTCGGCTCCCGAGCCAACGGGCCCTGGTGGTTTGGACCACGGTGGCCGGCGGCCTTCCACATCGCCCAATGGCAGCGGCAGCGGAAGCGGCAGCAACCGTCGCCACATTACTTTGGCCCAAACGTCCGAGTACTGGTCCGGACGGTTCATGGCCCTCCACGACCGCTTCTCACAGGAGCGTCTTGCAGACAAAGCCCCGCCGCCGCTCGACTTGACGGACTGCACTCGCCATGCTGTTCACTCTCGGCGAGGCCTGGCCGTGTCTCACGGCCGCCTCACATATCTCGCTCCATCCAACACCACGTCAGCGCTCACCACGGTGACTCTCTCGCCACCGTCTTCGTCGGGCAATGCAGACCATGACCAAGACGTGCAGTGCCGCCGCGTCTTTGACGAGCTCGAGACTTTGTGCGTGACGCCCGAAGCCAGGGAGTCTCTTTGGGCGTGGCAGCAGTCGTATGCGCGCCGCCTCCGTCGGCCGAAGCTGCTCCCCGACGGCGGCTCCATGCATGACGGTCCTCCGGGGGGAACGCTGCTCGGCCATCTGCGCGGGTACTGTCGCACGAGGTCTGAGCAGCAACCACCCAGAACAGCCCTTCAAAGGTCGCCTCGCAAGACGGTGACTGCCCCTGGCGCTGCTGGCTGCCGCATGCCGTAGCTGCGTGCTGGACACTTGATCCCCACGACTCGACGGCAACATGTGTCTTTCTGTGCTGTTCCTATCTCATTTGGCGCCATTCTTTTTAATTTTTATTAACTTTTTGACATTGCTGGGTTGCTGGAACCGGCATGGTCATCCTCCTGTTGCGCGAGTATGCTGGTTCGCTTGGACTTTGTTTGTTGTTGGTCTTGGCTGAGCAGTCTGACGCAATCTTATGTAGTGAGAGTGCCGGTCGGCTTGACTCTTGTCTATTATTCATCGTGACAGAGGGTATCCCGTCAAGTTGGCTCATTAGATTCGATCTGGTCTTGGATCATGTGTGGTCTCCCTTGGCTGAGCGTGCTTTCCGCTGTGGCTCGTTCAGGTCGTCCTTGGTCTTGGCAGCATTACTTTAGTGATATTAACGTGAGTGATATTAACGTGGAAGGTCCGCCGCTGGATTTGGATATGACGTGGACTGGCTCGTCGAGTTTGCTGTTGGCGCCCCCCTTTTCTTGGAAGCTCGTTGTTCTGGGCTTGGCCGCTCGCACATGGTCTTGATGAAGCGTGCTCTTTGTTCTGGGCCGCTGTTGGCCATGTATCCGATAGGCTTCCTTTATTTAGCATGCACATTGCTCTTGGCTGGTAGAACTCGCATTGGCTCTTGTTGAAGCAAAGCACGCTCGCCATGTTAGCTGGCCAACCTCACACTTGATCCTGCTCGAGCATGCTCCTTCATTTTTTGCTGGTCAAGTCCGTTCGTGGCCTCCATTGTCTGCGCTCATGGATGTAGGCGAACTATTCCCCGCCGTTAGTTTGGTCTGGATCTGATATGGCCACCTTTTCCCCGCGTATGCTCAAATTTTTTTTTTTTCAATTTCTTTTCTTGGCTGATTAAGCTCGCTCGTGGCCTTTTTTTTTTTCTTGGCGCACTGCCCGCCTCGTTGCTGCGGCAAAGTTTTTACCTACCAATATGGGGGGCGTCCATGTTCCCTCTCCCTCAGGGGCGCCGCCGATTTGATCTCGCCGGTGACTGCGAGGCCGTGTTTTTTTTTTTTTTGTGCGGTGCCTTGAAAAAAGAGAGCCAGCCTCACTTTTGGCGTCAGGTGGGGAGTAAGTGGCTGCTGCTGTGCTTCGGGCGCGCCAAGGGGGCGTGGTCTGCTTGCCCGGCAGGGCCTTGGTGATGCTGGTCCAGGGAGGGCATTGGGCCTCGACTGGCGACTGCGCTGGGCAAAAAGGGCAGCGTGTCTGCGAAAGGAGTCGGGCGCGGACGTGGGCGCGGAGGCGAAAGAGAAAGTGAAAGTGGAAGTGGAAGTGATGTGGAAGTTGGAAGTGGAAGTGGAAGTGATATGGAAGTTGTTGTGGAAGTGAACGTGATATGGAAGTTAATATGGAAGTGAAAGTAGAAGTAAAAGTGGAAGTGGAAGTGATGTGGAAGTTGGAAGTGGAAGTGGAAGTGAAAGTGATATGGAAGTTGATGTGGAAGTGAACGTGATATGGAAGTTAATATTGAAGTGAAAGTAGAAGTAAAAGTGGAAGTGGAAAGTAATGTGGAAGTGGAAAACGATGTGGAATTTGATATGGAAGCGAAAGTGGAAGTGGAAGCGGATGTGGATGTGGAAAGTTATGTGAAAGTTAATGTGGGAGTGAAACTGATGTGAAAGTCGATATAGAAGTAAAAGTAATATAGAAGTTAATGTGAAAGTGAAAGTGAAAGTGAAAGTGGAAGTGAAAGTGGAAGTGGAAAGTGAAGTGGGATTTGACGTGGAAGTGAAAGTGAAAGCAGAAGCGGACGTCGACGTGAAAGTTGACAGGACGGCGACGTGTTTTCCGTCGTTTACCAATCGTCGTGGGCTTCACTCACGCGCACTGGTCTGCGTCACTTTCCCAGCGGCAGCATGCAGACAACACGCCATGTTCTGCGCGAGCATCACGGCACTGAGCCGTGTGCGCTCTGCATTGTATTATCCATGAACCGATAGCTCATGGGGGTTCTATTCTATTTGTTCATGATTCATTGAACTTCGTAAAAGGCCCGCTCTTCCTCTGTGGTTGGTAGTTGGGCAGCCGAAAGCCCTCGTGCGGCTCTGCACAACCCTCGCTCACCCCCTCCCTCGCTGATTGCACACGCATGTCCATCGCTTTCGATCTGCGCTTGAGCAATCTCCTTCCTTCCCGTCTCTTTTTATTCTTGAAAAGTTTTTCCTTTGGGGTTTTTTGGGGCCGCGGTCCGTCGGCACGCTCCCCGTCACTCCACGCGCTTTCTGCTCTTGAGATAGTCCCTAATCTGCTCGTGCTTGCTCGCAAAGAACATGCCCTTCTTGTCGCTCCTCCACTCCAAGACGCCAATCTCCTCGGCAAAGCGCGCCGTGTCCAGAAACTCCTTGTGGTCGTCAAAGTCCCGGAACAGGAACCCCCTCGTCGTCTTCATGCGCTCGTTCTCCAGGTGCCACAGGCGGATCTGGTCGACGACCGTGGGCGGGAGCACGGGCTTGTTGGCGAGGGAGGCGCCGCGGTGCATCTGCTCGTGCGCGTGCGCGGCGAGGTACGAGATGATCTGGTCGGCCGTGATGCCAAAGTTGATGGCCTGGCGGATCGACGTGCGCGTGATGCGGCCGGCGACCATATCGGGGAAGCGCATGCTGAGGTTGCAGAACAGGGCCAGCACGGCAATCTGCAGCGCCGACTGCGTGTAGGCGTAGATGCGGTAGTTGGTCTCGACCACGACGCTGCCCTTTTGCTGGGCCGCCGCCGCCGCCGCCGCATCACCACCACCACCACCACCCGGTGCGCCCCCCGACAACGCGGTTGGTGGTGCCGAGGTGGTGGCCGCGGCCAGGCCATCGCCGAGGCTGCGGGGGCCGCGGATGCGTCCAAACGCGAGCGCCGTGGCCAGGCGCGTGGGAAAGAACATGGAGCGTTTGTGCTGGGGGATGTAGATGAGGCCAATGTCCAACAGCGAGGGGAGCATGTTCCGGCGCTGCTCGGTGAGGGCATTGGTGTCGTAGGCCCAGCCCAGCTGCATGGAGGCGAGCATGAAGAGAAAGGTCAACATGTCGACCGTCTCGAAGCCGGCGGCCTCGAGCCACAGCAGGAGCAGCGTCCAGACCTGCGCGTCGGGCTCCTGCAGCAGAAAGGTGAAGCCCGACTGGGTGATGCCGATGCTGCCGTTGGGCCGTCTGTCCACGAGCCGTCCCGCGATCAGGAGCTCCTTAACACTCTTGTTCGGGCCCGACAGCTCGCCGACGCTTTTGTAGCCGACGCTAGAGACGACAAATTGCAGAATATCGTCGAGCTTCTTGCTCGAGTAGCGGTCGAGAAAGGCGACGTCGATCTCGGTGGGGACGACGAGCGACGAGCGGACGCCAAACGACTGGTGGTCGCCGCTCAGGGTGATCCATTGCCGCATGGAGCGTCCAAAGTTGGTCGTGAGCTGCACCTCCTGGGGCTTGTCCTTGGAGGGCATCGAGATCTGGATCATGTGGACGGCCTTCATGGCCGCAACCGCCGCGTCCCTCCGCTGTTTCGCCTCCGGCTTGAACCAGGCCTCGAAGTCGCTGAGCAGTATCGGCTGGGGGATGAACAAGAGCCGCATCACAATCGTCTTGGCCAGACGCGGCAGCATCAGGCGGAAAATGGCACGCGTCGTCGACGGCTGCAGGTAGAGTCGTCGAAAGGTCGTTCCCGGCAGCTTCTCGAGGTAGTCTGCCAGGTGCAGCGACCGGGGGGGGGCGCTGACGGACATGATCTCGTCGCGCCCGTTCGATCAGAAGTCACTGGAAGAGTGCTGTGAACGATTATGCTCGGTGGCGCACCTAGGCGCCAGAGCAAAGTCGGGAGCGAGGTCGCGGAGAAAAAGGCCTCTTGCAAAGTGGTGTGTTGGGAATTTTATGACTTTCTTCTACCTTGGCTATGTCCACCCACTCCTGGCCGGACCTTGCTAGCCAGGACTAGGCCTCTACAGAAGAAGGGCCTAACACCTGAAAATTGGGT
>JAPFUF010000474.1:0-26296 GCA_030780645.1 Aschersonia sp. MBC 508 | reverse complement strand
AAGTTTTATTTCGTCCGCCTACTTCTTCTACCTCCTTTCCCTTCCCAATGTATGTCCACCAGAAACAGTGAGAACCGCTCACATCAGCAGTTTACCAGGCTTGCTTCTCACCCTTGTAATTTATGAAAAGCCCACCATGAGTGGCCTTTGTGGCTTCGTCAATTGCTTTCTCCAAGCCATCAAGAGAATCTGTCGGATCCACGGGAGCCCGTTCCATGCCCAGAAGACCGGCTCCATAATTGCCCATGTCAGTCGCAGCCCAACCGGGGTCGGCGACCCAGGCCGTCAAAGATTCCTCCTCTACGTTTATTCTTTTAGTATACCAATGCACCATGGCTTTTGTCGGCGCATAAACAGCGTTTGGAATAGGAGGCTGGTCCCTAAATCAAGTACGTTAAGCCACGAACGACGTGCGCGGGGCGTTTCAGATACGTTGCTCACTATGCCAAGAATGTCAGCGCGCTGTGTAGGACACTAAGTTCCATGGGCATACCTGGATTGATCCCGCCAAAGAGCCCATGGTTACCCAACGCGGGTTAGATGACTTCAGCAGAAGCGGCAGCATCGTCTGATATAAACGCAAAACACCGAACACATTAGTGTTGATGAAATTCTGTACGTCTGTTATTTTGACGTCCGACACAGCGGGATGGATTCCGGAAATGCCGGCATTGGCCACAACCACATCGAGGGAGCCGATGCCATCGCCCTCGAGGGTTTTGACGGCCTCGGCGTGGTCGGCCTCCAAGTTGGAGTCTATTTTGATGACCGACAATTGACTTCCCTCGCCACGAGGGAGCTCCAATAAAGTTTTGGTGTCCGGGCTGTCTAGGTTGCGAACAGCGGCAATGACAGTGTTTCCGGGTCGGGCAAGATAGCGCTCCACAAGTCCCCTGCCCAAGCCCCGACTCGCACCGCTAATCAGAATGGTAATGTGTTCCATGGATGGCATGATTGGCAGGAGGGAAAAGGTTGCCGCGAACGCGAAGAGAGCTTACGTCGAGACGTTTGGCCCAACGTTTTTTTTTTTAAAAAAAAAGCGCGGACCTCTTTAGGTCACCCGTTATGAGAAAAAGAACAGACTGGGAGCTCGCAAAATCGTAAGCAAAGGGAGACCGTTAGTAAGCAGGATGTCGGGCCTAACTGCTAGAATGTCTGAAATGCCCGTGCTACAATAGGGATGACACGGTGAGTTGCTACTCCACTTGATTTGCCCGATTCCAACAACTGTTTCTGATGCACTCGGTGCAAGCAATGCATGGGAGGTTGGCGTGCTGACAGTCTAGAACGTGTGACGACCGGACGGCAGTTCCTGATTCTCTTGATGATGTATGCACGCGTATGTTTCCGTGAATAAGCAGCATGTAATCAGACCCGTGCAGGCTTACGCGATAATGTAAGCATTGGATAGGCTTATATGCAGATGTCAGCCGATGACAAATTCAATTTGTACTATGCATTTTCCTCCTTGCCACCTACTGGCCCCCGCTGTTTCGCCTCCAGACTTCCGGCTTTCCCAAGTTGAGATAAAATTTGAAGTCTGAAGGAAGTGAATGCAACGAGAAAAAGGCCCCTGTGAGCAGCAATCCTTCCATTATGGTCACTTGGCAAGAAACGAAGCCACCAGCGGCCTATTCAGCACGTCATGTTCATTTCCGTCATGGTTTCTTTGGAAATATCTGTATAACAGCCTTCGAGGACGTGTTGGATAAGTCTTACTTCGCTTCCGGTGCACATCGATGTGCCGCCCCCAAACGGTTCGCTACTTCCACAACCCATTCGGCAACCTTCTGCGGGTGACTTAGAGGTGCAACATGACCCGCATCAATGTGCGTAACAGCGACCTTGCGCCCTGTTATGCTCTCCATCATGTCGATACCAGCTTGCTGATAATCCGGCGGAATGGTCAAGTCCTTTGTGCAAAGCAGATATGACACGGGCACATCCTTGAAGCCCTGATATGTCAATGGGCTGGCAAAAGAGGGTGCAGAGTGCTTCACTAGCTTCTTCGCCCAATATATGCCCTCTTCTCCAGGCATGTCTGAAAAGGATAGCTCAGCTAGTCTTGGTATATCAGGGTAGAAGAACCAGCCATCTCCCTGTCGTCCCCAGGTTAGCTAGACATTGCTAAGCGGGACAGAGAGGAGAGACGAGCATCAACTGTGGTTGGAACCTTGCTTTCCGGTGGCAAAGACGCTTGCACACTCGCGGCAGGACTTCCCAGTTTTGGCACTAGGGACGTAATGTATGCGAGGCCTACAATCCCTCCCTTGAGCCCCTTGGCTGCCCTTTCTGTTTTCCCAAGCCCCTGTACGCTTTGAGTGCCCGGTGTTCCTCCATATGAGTGCGTAATAATAAGGATATCCTTGCCAGCATCTGAAAGGCGTGTGATGTATTCCTGGATAAAGGTCACGTCCCTATACATATCAGTTGGTAGTCCATTCAAGTTGTCGGCTCGTCCGACGCTGGGAATGTGCAAAGCTTTAATTTCGAGGCCCGCGCACTCGACAGCACGAACGAGATAATCGTAAAAGTTCGGAGTGGCAGAGGCCCCAGGAATAATAAGCATAGACGGCCAAGTCATCGTGATCAATGCAGCAGATAAAAGAATATAGGGACAGTACAGATACAATGTCAAGCAATAGAAGCAAAGAAATCCATCAAGGGATCACGGCTTTTTATCGTGGTGGGACATTTGCCAGCGGCCAATGAGATTTGATCAACAGCGTTTGACGGCCCATGACGCCATCTTTTCAAGCGGGGCGGCCTGGCCATTGTTGGGGTTCCATTAATAATGCATAGCGGCTGAAAGGCTGCTAGGGAGCTGGCCCAAATCTCCGTCTTACCTCGTGAGTAGAAGCTTTGACCATGGTAGATGGCGCGGAATTCAGCAGCATTTCAGTATTGTCACGAGGTACCTCGGAGCAATCACCACCCGTATACGCCATCACACCATTGCATGAGTCACTCATGTCTAGAAAGTGATCGTATTCCAGTCGCTACCGTCATCATCACAATTCAAGCGACAGTGGCGAGAAAAAATGCCTTCCCACTTGCTGCTGCTCATCTCGTCCCGCAGTCTTTGGACTTGACTTTGACATGAAGGCTGCGTTTAGGGTGCACCACAACCCTATCCACCCACTCCATACCATCGTCCGTTCCCGGAGCCATCTCAAATTCGTATCGCCTGAATAAGTTGGCGAGAACAATATGCATTTGTGCATATGCTAGACTGGGTAAATAAAAGGTCTTGCATTAGCTTCGTTATGCTTAAAGTAGGGCAAATAATTACATACGTCTTTCCTATGCAATCAGTTCTCCCCTTTGAAAAGGACAAAAGCCAGTGGTCTAGCTTCTTGCTCTGCTCACCAATCCAGCGTGTAGGGTCAAATTCATTTGGTCTTTCGAATATGTCTGGATTTCTATGGAGATATTGATGATCGATCCCCACCACTGTACCCTCTGGAATGGTGTCTTTTATTGATGGTACGTATAGTCCACCCGATGGCACAACACGAGGAAGCCGACCGGGCACGAGAGGGATGAAACGTAGTGTTTCGCGAATGAAGGCGGGCTAACATGGTCGTTAGGATCACAATTGTCGTAGCACGACGCTATATGGTATCGCTCACAAAATACGTCAGCCTCTCTATATCATGCAGTGGTATCCGACCATTCTGACTTGGCTTCAGAGATGCAAGCTCCACCAAAACTTTCTCTTGAACTTGTGAATATCGAAGAAAGAAATATGTTGCGTATGCCATCATCGTCGCAGTTGGTTCCGTGCCACCAGTCAAGACTGCAGCGCTCTCGTCGGCTAGGTCGCGGTAGTTTATTGCCCTCAGCTCTGGTTGTTCTGATCGACGATGCTTGTTGTCTTGCAGCAAGCGGACGAATATTGTGTCTCCGTCACATTCGAGGGTGTTCTCATGAAACTGCGCAATTGTTTGCTTCGATACATCTTCACAATACTTTATTGGCGGGGCCGCATTTCATTAGTAGCGGCACTAGGGCGGAAGCACAGACAGACACTTACCGTAAGGAGAATGGAAAGGGTGTGGTTGAGCAGCGCCGCGAGCTGTCTGGGTAGGGACGTGACAGCCTTGCGTATAAATGGGAAATGAACAGAAATCCACATGGTTCGGGTAAAATCCCGAAGCTGCTCTGCATGTCTCACAAAGTCGGGCGAATTGATGAGGCCTAAATCCTTGCCTAGAAGGAACCGAGAAATGATGTCCCCCTGCCGGGAAGGAAACGTTAGATATTGACGAGAGCGCTCGCGAGAACGGGGCTGAGAGAACCATCCCGACTAACAGCGTAGCAATAGTATATCTCCTGCAGCGGAACTTCCTCCCCGTTCTTTTCAAATTGGTCTATCTTGTGCAAGATGAGATCAAGCTCCTGGTATAGCTCATCTTGCCATTCGGTGACGCGCCGTCGGGAGAAGAGGGGCTCCAATGCCTTGCGTTTCGCCCTGTGCTCATCAATGGAAAAAGTAAATGCCAACGCATTGGAAAAGCCGAGCTGATATTGAATAGGGTCTTTGACAAAATTCGAGTTTGACCTGAATATGCTGCCAATTACGTTGGCTCTCCCCTGGAAGAAATGCAGAATGAACAATAGAGCACACACGAACTTATGAAACACGACAGGATCTTCGATGTGAAGCTGATTTGGGCTGATTCGGACCACGGGTCCTATTGTTAAGATGAGCGCGATTGTTGGTGGTGCGAGAACTATAGCGTTGCAACCTATGGAATGCAATTGGAAGAGGAAGGGCGAGCCTCACCATATTTTCGGTGATAGCCTGGTAACTTTTGGAGCAGCTTGCCGTCCAGGATTGCCTCATGAAAGCATTGGTGGGCCCAGCTCGCTCGACAGAGAAAAGGGCCAGGAAAACGGGCCAGCGGATGCCACACTAGATTGTACGCGACGCAACGGATGCAGTAGACAAGGACGGAAATGGCTGTGATGTAGCATAGCTGGTTCCAACCAACCGATGCAAGCGCCGGTTGCAAACTTTCCAGGATCCGCGACTGCCCGTACTCCATGATTACCCTGAAGAGAGTCACAATGGCTGCGCTGTCGAGCCGTGCGAGAATAGGCTGGCGGGATTGAGGTGTAATATGGGGGCGACAAGAAAACATACAGCGCATTTGTGGGCCGACTCGACGTAATCTGATTACGGTCCTGCTTACGATGAGCTCAGCAAGCTGGAACCGTGCAACGTGACTGCCACGGGCAACTCACCACATTCGGCCTCCTGCCGCAGTCAGTCCTATTAATATATTGTCGGGAGTAGCTGACCCTGGGGGCGAAGGAATAACCTCAGCAACCACTGCTCTCATCCCATGACAGCGTTTCACTCTCACCTTTTCTGGGTGGGTGCGCTGTGATGGGCACATTGCAGCTTTGGATTCACAGAAACATCCGCCACGGGACAGGATTCGACTCCTGGTGGTCCGGGCTCAGTCATGTGCAAAAGGATGACTTGAGCTTTGGAAGAAGTAGATGTCTCCGATGCTCGTTAAAGGGGGGCATGTTCGGCATATCGTGTTGTATGTGTGTTCAAGAAAACCTCCCATCTTACCCTTTCTCGAGAAGAAACAATGGCGTCTTTTATTTCTGTCATTCTACTTACCATATCTTTTACCCAGGCTGCCGCATTCCCGGGACACAAATATGTGTGTCGTCCTCTTCCCGGGGATACTACGTGGCCAAGCGACGGCGAGTGGCATGAACTCAATGCCACAGTTGGAGGCAGATTGATACGAGGTACTCCGTTTGCTAGTCCCTGCTTCGGTACCAACAGGGACCAGGGATCGTGCAAGTCTGTTCTCAACCACTGGACAGAGCTTGAACCACGGTGAGTAGGTCAGCGACGTAGGCTGTTGGCTTGAAAATTTCGGACTCACTAGATTCTTTCAGCATCGCCGATCCGGTCAATGTCAACTCACCGTTTTGGAACAATAATAGCTGCAACCCCTTTTTCGGAAATAGAACTTGCACCTTGGGCAATCTAGCCTCTTACGCGATTAATGTCTCGCACCCGCATCATGTAGTTGCGGGCTTGCGTTTTGCGCGGGAAAAAAACATACGGTTGACCATCAAGAATACGGGACATGACTTTCTTGGGAGGTCAACGGGGGCGGGTGCTCTTGCGCTGTGGACGCACAACATGAAAGAGACGCACTTTCTGCGTCATCATGGTGCCCATTACACGGGTCCAGCCGTTCGTGTCGGCGCCGGGGTTCAAGTTGCGGAGCTGCTCCAAGTAGCACAGTCACAAGGCTTGCGGGTCGTGGGAGGCGATTGCCCTACCGTAGGCGTAGCTGGCGGCTGGGCCCAGGGAGGCGGGCACGGACACCTGGGACCAAAATACGGACTCGGCGCTGACAATGTTCTGGAGCTCGACGTTGTTACGCCCCACGGACAGCGGAAGACGGCCTCACCGACCGAGAACGCCGACTTGTATTGGGCTCTTGGCGGTGGAGGCGCCGGCACATATGCAGTCGTCTTGTCCGCAACCTTCAAAGCCCATCCTGATGGTCCCGTCGCCGGCGCCAAGCTGTCGTTCCGCAACACCGACTCAAATGTCTTTTGGTCAGCCGTCGGAGCCTGGCTAAGACACGTCTTGGTCCTGGACGCAATTCCCGGCCTGAGTGCTGTGGCTAATATGAACCGGGAATATTTCAGCCTGGATTTCGTTACCTTCCCGGACGCCACTGTAGATGATCTTGCTGCAGTCCTCTCGCCTTTCCGAGACGAGCTCAAGCGACTTAAAGTCACGGTTGACTCGGAGGAAATAATGAGTCACGCAACCTACTACGAGCACTATAATCATTTTACTACCTTCTCGTACGACATCAACAATACGCTGGCTTCTCGTCTGATTTCCCGATCAACAGTCCATGAACATCTTCCTGAGCTCCTTTCTGTCCTTCGAAACATCACGTCAGAAAGTGATGTCGGTCTAGCTCTTATTGGAGGCAACTACACACATCGCAGAGTCGGCAACAGGGAGGCATCTAATGCGGTTCATCCCGCATGGCGAGATTCGCTGATTTGTCTCAATCTCTTCCTGCCCATGGCCAAAGATGCGTCCTGGGGCGTCATCCAACATCACCAGAAGCTCGTCAACAGGTGGTACAATCAAATCAAACAATTGGCCCCCGAGAGCGGCGCTTACATGAACGAGGCAACATTCGACAACCCGGACTGGAAGCAGGATTACTTTGGAGAGAACTATAATAAGCTTCTGGCTATTAAGAACAAGTACGATCCTGAACATATTTTGTGGCAAAATGCCGGGGTGGGAAGTGACGAGGCATGGGCATTACACCCCAATGGGCGACTTTGTCCAAAGCAGAGAAGCGTGCGTGGCCCGATGTAAAAAAAGTGCCTCTTGTAAAATATTAGACAATGTACCTAGGGTAACTGACATGTCGCAAGGCAATAGCCGATCTGAGGAGCATTCACCGTCAAGTGTTCACCTCCAGATAATAGGACATGCCTATCTCTAGATCCGTTTTGCACGTAATAATGAGTGCCTTGACCACAATTGCCGAAAGCAGCACGTAAATCGTCATGTGCAACCAAGGCCAAGCTTTATCAGCGCGTGTCGCTCGTCAATCTTTACCCGTCCCACCGGACGGGCCGGCCGATACTTGCCTCATCCACCAAGGGGTTTATCAGTCCGGCAGCTAGCATTAGCGCCATGGTCTAGCAGAATTTGCACACCAACCTCGTATCCCGCGTCGACGGCCATATGCAATGGATTTATTCCATTATTGTCATAGCTGTCCACAAAACTTGGAATTCCAATGGAGTGAGTCAGGAGTATGCGGAGCATAGCGTCGCGCTTATATAAAACCGCCCAGTGGAGAGCCGAGCGGCGTTGGCCGTCAACCTGGTCTATCGTAACCCCGTGTGATATGAGCAAATTAACAACCTCAGTATGACCCCCGATGACAGCGTATATCAGAGGGGTCTTCCCGTTGCCATCTTTCTCGTTACCATCTGTGTTTTTCCCTAGCAAGATACGTGTAATTTTGTCATGCCCTTTTTGTGCCGCTATATGTAGCGGACTCTGCCAGCAAAAATTAAGCACAGAGCGGCAATGTGACTGTTCAGCAGAGTCGGCGGACAACGCCATGTTGAAGTCGTAGTCGTATCTCTCCGAATTTCCTAGTATGTGTATTGGAGGCAGACTGTTATCAAGAGCGTCAAGATTTTGGAACTCTCGCCCAAACATCCAGCTTTCTGTTACATCTTGGACGTTGGGAATGTCGGACAAGCCGTGTTCGGGGCTGTTGACAAGGCCATGATTAACCGTGTTGGTGGAGGAGTCCTCGACTGGAGTCGATATAGCCACAGCGGATCCGCTAGTGGCGGTTCTCGATCCGCATGCGCAATTGCGCTCAGTTCTTTTGTCTTGGGAACAACGGTTAGACCAGACGCGACATATTAGTCATAGTCCAGGATTGACCTACGGCGAAATCGGCGCTGCGCTTCGCGATTCTGCAATCGGCGGCGTTCCGTGATGGCGCTAGCGACGTCCGGTACCTCTGCCGGGCGTGAGCGGGACGAAGACTCCATGTCGTCACCGCAAACAGCAAGTACTAGGGCTCGCGACGCTGATATGGCCCCTGTGGTGAGTGGCGTGACAGATCATCTGGAAATGATATCACGACATCAGCCATCCTGCGGCATTGCTTTCGAGTCGATTCATTCGCGTCTTCGTCGACATGCGCCCAACCATTATTAGGATAGCGGGGTCGTCTGACCATGACTCAGCTACTAGGCATGTCAGACTAGAATCAAACGCGACGACTTCGTATCGCCAAACAATCTCTGATAAGAACCCCACGAATAGAATCGGCGGCGCGTTAGCCTGCGGGCAGCAGCACGACGGACCAAGTAAGCAGTAATCACACGGCTGCTTTTCGTAGGATGCGGTGGATGCTTACTTCGCAGTGATCCCAAAAACAATATTCAGACCCCAATGCAACTTCTCGCAGGCTGTCAGATTTAGTGCTCGGCAGGAGAGCCAGCCATGGTGACCAGCTGTGGCTGAGGATCGAGACGAGGAAGCAAGATGGATCCCACAAGATGCTACTTAAGCACCGTGCAATATCACCGTTTTGCGGCCTAGGATTTTCGCAACACGAATCGCCAACTACCTTTGTGTCAGTGATTGCCGGCCATGCTCATCGACTTCAGCCGCCTCACCCCCGACGAGAGGCAGCGCCTGTTCAATGGCCCCGCCTTGGCACCACCAGACGGCGTCGTGCCCAACCTCGAGAACCCGCCGAATAACAACACAGCCGGGCGTGCCATACTGACCATATGCGTCATGATTTCCACCGTCGTTGTGCTCAATCGCTTTTGCGCACGCTTTGTCTTCTCTCGGCCTCGCCTGCCGGACTGTAAGTTGAATTGGCGCCCGGTGCCCGACTGTTTCCACCATGCTGACCTCGAAAACCAGACTTGATGATGATCGCTTATGTGTGTACACCAACTATAATGACCATGTTGTACAGCAACCTTTAATTGACTGTCAGAGGGGCGCAGGCGCTCTTTCTTGCCTTGATCGCCATCGTCTATCGCTTGATCAACGAGGACGGCATCTTCGTCCATCAGTGGAACATTCGTCTTGGCGATACGCCCAATTATCTCAAAGTCGGACCTACCGTCTCTTTTTCAGCATTGCGACTGACTGACATCGAATAGTACACATTTCACAGTGCCACTGTATTTTCCACCCTGATGGGTACGGTGAAGGCAGCGATTCTGATCGACTGGATGCGTATCTTTGTGCCTCATGGAACACGCAACTTCATGTTCTGGGCCTGCCACTTTTTCCTATGGGTCAATATCATCTTTGCCATTGCTATGGTTGTCACCAACAACATTGCCTGCGTTCCATATGAGTACAACTACAACAAGCTGATTTCCGGTAGCTGCCACGTCGTCGATCAATCTCGAACCAACTTGGCATCTTCCATCTTTAACTTGGTCATGGACGTTGTCGTCTTCTTCCTTCCACAAAAGGCCATTTGGCAGCTAACAATGTCTCGAAAGAAAAAGTTTGGTGTTTCCATGGTTTTCATGACTGGCCTTGCAGCCATCGTCGCCACGGGGATTCGACTTGGCATTACGGTGATCAACATCCAATCGGAAGATTACACGTACACTTTCTCTGCCGTCATGATGTGTGCCCTTGGCGAGGCTGTCTGCGGCTTCATAATCTTGTGTGGCATCACCTTTCCCAAGACAACATCTTTGGTCATGGAGTCGAAGTGGATAACATCCATAAAGGCGTCGTCTCAAAGGTTTTCGGACCGAAAGAATATGCAACAGCCAAGGCCCAATTTAGTTGTGTCAAGCAGTGATGGCATGACTCCCCAGGGCAAATCAGCGTGGCGGTACCAGACAACCGGCACGGTACAGGTTTAGGCTGCATGGCTTTCGAGTGTGGAGTGATGCTTGCATTTCTTTGAAATTGCTTCAGGAGGACAGACTGCCTGAATGCAAGTGTGGGACGGACCGATAAGTGACCCCCGTAGGCGCTGGGGGCTCGTGGGTGATCGTCTAATCTATACAATTCTCAAAAAAAAAAGGCACCGCATGAATCACTCATAGAACAGCAATATCAGAACTTGCTTGAGTGACAAGGAGCTTCAGCGCGAAAAGACGGGATTGGTTAAAAGAAAGATTCAAACAACACAGGAGAATGGGTCGCGAATATGGACAGACTTTGGCGGTTTGCTTTCAGCTGGCACGTTAGCATGTTGATTGACAATGAATTTCTTTATCGGGACGCGAAAGGCGTCTGTCTATTTTCTGAACTTGACAAGTAATCCATGGCTACCTTGAGCAGGTACAGGAATGATGTAATCGCTGTTGGCGTCGATATCTCGATGGCGCATAGTATCGGTCAACTCCATGGTGGGCCCGCCTCGTCCTTGATAGATATCGTATCGAAGTAACAAAGCTGATAAGACTAATGCCATCTCACGACGTGCAAGCGTCATGCTATGTATGGAATCTACATCAGTGATGCAGACAACGACTGGCCAGACGCAAGATTGCTTCACTCACCCAACACAATTCCTCGAGCCGCGCGAAAAACCAATAAACCATTTACTTAGTTTTGCATCGTCGATCCATCTCTGCGGACGGAACTCGTATGGTTCCTCGAAATAACTCTCATTCATGTGAGTAATGAGGGGCGACATGCTCGTCACCGTACCCGGCGGTATTGTGTACACGATGCCATCGTTTCTGTTGCAATACTGGATTGATTCTTCGGGTGAGACACGAACTTGGCGAGACATCACCCCTGGATTCAAACGGACACTTTCCTGAATCACGGCATTCAAGTAGGGCAATCTCTCGATCTGAGACAAGGCCGACACTCCATCATGTTTTTTGTCTCCCACGGCTCCTGTTATTTCGTCTTTGAGCTTACGGAACTCTTGCGGGTTCGCCAGCAAATGGTACAGCGCGCAGCTTAGGCTGTATGCTGTAGGAAAAGAGGATTGTTAGGATTAGATGTGCACCTTTTCATTAATCTAGCTCTGAACCTCACCAGTGGTGCCTTCACCAGCAAAAATCACGAGTTGTGACTCGCTTGCCAATCTCGCGTCGGTTTTCTCATTGTCGGGCAGTGAACTTGCCAGTATGCCGGCGAAAATGGTAGTCTTCACTTTGCTGAGATCAGACGAGGCTCTTATCTCGCGGACCCTATCAAGCCACCACTTGCGTGAAAGATCAGCTCTGACTTATTACATTTTGTACGGGTAGAAAGGACAGTAATCACAAGGAAACATGGTAAGAGTCATGGTACTCAGAACTCACTATTTGCCGGAGTCGCAAGAGTCGAAGAGACGGAAAAGCAGTCTCGAGAAACCAGCTTGGAGCCAACTGAACAAGGTGAACCAAAAAGGGGAAAACAGCAAAGATGTGGGTCAGGTTGAAGAATATGTCTGTTGATGCGAACCAAGTTTTTCCGTAGTCCTCCATATCTAAGAATCCTAGCGAGTCGTTCAAAGCATACGAGGTGATGACATCGCTTGCAAAAGCCTTGAATAGACAATGCACTTGTACGGGCCGGTCCATGTCACTACTTGACTTGAGTCGCCGCATCATCTTGTCTATATGAACATGCATGATAGATTCCAGTCGACGGATGCTGGCAACAGAGAAAAACGAGTTGAGAGCATTACGGCGGCGTCGATGCAGGTCATGCTCCGGGGTGGAAACAATGGAATGCTGAGCTATGCTAACCATTAGTGAAGGACTCGTACCAGATTGCAACATCCCTTACTTCCTGTTCTATCGGCAAACCAACGTGGCTTATTAGTCTTGCGCCCCGCGGTAGGATAGATGGCATCGATGGCTTTCGGATCGCTGAAATGAACTTCGTTGGGCGTCACACGCACAATCGGCCCTTGGCAGGTTATTACAAGCGCGACGACCACTAGCCCATGCCGTTAGGGGACATACCATATTGCACATACATTTCGGCAATGCGTTTGAAGTATTGACCGCCCAAGCAGACCTCATAATACGACTCGTAGTAGCCGGTAAGTGCTGTTGATACAAGTCAGACGGCTGAGTTGAACGCAAGAACATGCGCTCCTTACCAGCTAGCATGGGACCTGGTATCCTCGCCAAAGGAGACCACCATACTTGAGATTTGTCAGTCGGGCACTCAATCAAAAAGGCCAGAAGCACCTAAAGAGATTGAAAAGTACATCTATAGAGAGCGAGATACACGGCACTGGCCAAAAGCCCTAGCAACAGCATCCACGACCCTTGGCGCACCAAGTCTTGGTGGATGAAACTCAGATGCCACATGGCGTAGCTAGGAACCAAACAGGGCGGGGGCGGAAAGCGAGGAAAAGTGTTTCTCTGTTCTCTTTCAGAATTAGTACCCTATAGTAGTAGAATGCACAGACTTAGTACGAAATACTTAAGAACATGAACTAAACAACTTTATCTTTTGCTATTTAACTGACCATGCGGAGGCTGCATCGCGGTCACTATGTCTTACAATGAATATATCTTCTTATCCTATGAGTAAATTTGCTTTTTGCTCCTTGCGACAATAAGCTCTGCTAATACTTAATTACCCACGAAATAGTAAGCTATGCCAACGCTTAATTACCTATGCAATCATAAGTTCCGCTAACGCTTCATTACCCCACGTAATTTTAAGCTATGCTGACGCTTGATTACCCACGTGATTATAAGCTGTGCTAACGCTTGATTACTCACGTGACTATAAGCTATGCCAACGCTTGATTACCCACGCGACGTATATGTAAGCTGTGCTGACGCTTGATTACCCACGCAAGAATAAGCTGTCCTAACGCTTGGTTACATATGTTGAACCCCCTGAGAGACCTGCTTGTTGATTCATTAAATTGGGATTCCGTTGTCTCTCTCCTTGCGCTTTTGCTATAGGTGAAATTATTGCTAAATCTAGGCTACTACTTGATTTTCTGGCCTGGAAATCACTAATATTTAAGCAGTGTCTTCTTCAAGGAAACCTTTGTAAATAAGCGTTTTCAGATTTTTCTCATCTCAAATCAAGATGGATCTAGCTCTCGGCCGCCAAGCTACCTCACTTCTCAACGCTGGACTGAAAGCTCAGATCCTTTTACCAGATACAGTGGAGTATCTTAGACGCCAAGATAGTTATTGGTCTAATACTGCCAAAAGCAAGCCAAGCTGTATTATTCTCCCACGATCTTCAGAGGAAATCGCTGAGTCTGTTCGCATTCTCGTATCTTTGAAGCAAAAGTTTGCTATTCGAAGCGGAGGCCATATGCCTTGTACTGGTTCGAATAATATTGACAGCGGAGTCACTATTGACCTATGCTGTCTCGATTCTATTAATTACGATAGTGCCTCAGAAACTGTTCAAGTTGGCGCAGGTGCGCTATGGTCTCAAGTATACACCTCGCTTCAGAGACACCAGCGGGTTGTTAATGGTGGACGAGACGGCCAGGTTGGTGTTGCAGGTCTGCTCCTTGGCGGAGGCTTGACATATTTTACAGGTCGTCGTGGCTTCGCTTGCGATGACGTTACGGCCTATGAGATCGTTCTCGCGGACGGACGATTGGTCATAGCGAATGAGTCTAATCACTTTGATTTATTCCGGGCGCTCAAAGGGGGCTCGAATAACTTCGGCATTGTGACGACATTTACCTTAAAAACATTTCAATGCGAAAAGATTTGGGGCGGGGTAATTTTCTATTCCTTGGACTATATTACCGAGATACTAGATGCACTCTTTACCTTTACGGAAAGCATGGAAAGAGACGTGGATAGTAATATTTTATGCTTTATTATATATAATGGTATGTTTTTATAGTAGCAATCTTTACTCTTTATTATTCGCTAATCACTGCTTTGTAGTAAGCGGCCCTTTTACTTCTCGCGAGCATTTTAGAGAATCTGCAGTAGTATGTGCATGCTTTCTCAAAAGAATTATATTAATTCCTCTGCTTTCTCTATATAAAGTAAGGAACTTAATATTTAACAAAAAGGAAAGAGAGGGAAAGCTTAGTTGTGCTATTTATTAGGCCCTCTCTTGGTAACCACACTTACCACATGTCTCTTTATTCAGATTACCTTTGTGTATACTAATTAAGTCCTTATAGAATACCTTCCAAACTATTACTGCAATGACGGCGGTTGTTCAGGTAGCCGGAGTGGAAAATCCAAAAGCTTATGACGCATGGCTACGTATACCAAGTCATGCGTCTACTTGCAAGATAACCTCCCTCCCAGAAATAACATCAGAATATCAGGTGGCACCCAAAGGATCCTAGTAGGTTATTTTCTAATAAGAGCTAATACTAAGTCGCAAGGCAGCTAATGAACTACTTATTTATAGTAATATAATGTTCACGGTATGCGTGAAAAATGACTCACGTATTACGGCAAAAGCTATCGAGCTACATAGCAACCTAGTGAACTATCTCAAACATACTATACCAAATGGCGAATTCACTATACAGTGCCTTCTACAACCCCTCCCGAAATTTTTCGGACAGCAATTAGCACATCATTGTCAAAACTGCCTAGGGATTGAAAACCAGACAACAAATGGGATTTTGTTTGCCGCAATTGCCTTAGTGGAGACAGCCACGCAGTATACTATTATTTATCCTGAAGTCAAAGCATGGGTTAACACTATTTGGGAATTCGCTAGTAGTATTGAGAATGGACAGCTAGACTGGGTATATCTTAACTACGCGGATTCTAGTCAAAATCCCCTAGCAAGCTATGGCACTCATAACATTGAGCACCTAAAGATAGTTGCTGCTCGATACGATCCTCTAGGTATATGGCAAACATTATGCCCTGGTGGGTTTAAGATATCAAAGTTGAATTAATGTTAAAACATTAAATAAATAAATAAATATTTAGATACGTACATGAGAAAATAGCGGGCTGTTTTAATTTAAAGCTAGCACATAGCGTTATAGCTCTAAACACGGCACCCCGTTTCCGTCCTATTATTCGGTGCTGCCCTGCATGTTAGAGCCCTGTCTTTATGCCTATATTACGCTTATTAGGGGAAACAACATAGAGAAAAAATTTTGTCTCTCGCCAAAAAGGCAGTCTTAACCAGCGATAAAAGTTGATCCCTAGCACGTATGTCGTGAGGACCTGCCGAGCTAGTTCGCGCCTTGTCCTACTAAGTATAAATGAATTTAGTAAACACACCTAATCTGGCCTATTAATGTGTTTAGCACTACCTTATAGGTGGGGCGTGGCACGATTAATCGGACAGACAGATGCAGGCTTGCTTCGATCTGCCACCCGCGGTTCGAGTTGCCTCACCCTATACATGGTGGCGGTCCATTGTTGTCGAGGCTGTCTGCGCATCGGGTTGACACAGTGGATAGAGATGGGTCTCGCCTTGCGAAGAGTACGGAGCACCAAACGCTTTTGTCTGACGGTTGCTTGGGCAGATCGACTCCGAAAAGGCCACAAAAGTTTCAAGTAACAAGGGGGGAAAAGCTGGGGCGGTGGGGGGTTGCCAGAAGCCTTCGCATATTAGCCTTCTGCGGAGCGGTTAATTCTGGTTCCACCCTTGACCTTGAGTCACAGTTGTGGTGTTCATTCTATTTCCCGCTGCCTACCGGCTCTTTGTTATAACCCTGAAACCGCCTCTCTATTCGTTCCGTTGTCTTTTACTCTTTCCATTCCTCTCTTTCGTTTCCATCTTTGAAAGCCCAAGGTTAGCTCATATGCGGCCCGTTTTGGACGGGCCTTTTATCGGCCGAGATTAGACATGGAGGCATCGCAAACAATGTTTCCGCGGCTCGAGGCTTCCTTGATAGCGTTTACTCAGCAGGCTAGGGCCAGAATTCGAGGACGGAGAAAGATGGTGTCGTTGAAACATTCTTTTTTCCGCCTCTGATGTTTGCTGGAATCCAGTGCGTCCTGTCATCGGTCGACTTTGGTCGCGCGAACACGAGGTGATGCGGATGATTGGCCACAGTTACATCTGAGGACTGCTCCCGTGCCATCAAAACTACTGCACGAGTACGAGTTTCTTGAAGAGCAGACGCGGCCCAGCTGCTCCTCAGCTGACACTCGCACTTGGCGTACGGCCGGACCAACTCATCAAATGTAACCATCCTTGAAAGTGCGGGGGGCCAGACAGGAAGGAGGTGGGGGAGGATCCATTGGACGAACTGGGTCAATCGTTAGGGGCACTAACGAACGGCTTTAACTCCAAAACCGAGGTGGGGTAGTGCAATGAGCTCGGGCGCACTCTCTAGGTCGCCAACGAAGCTGACCAACGTCTGCCGCCGTTGTAGGTTCAACGTTGAAAGCAACGTTGTCTACGTGCTAGCCTCTGTGGGGCCCGAGAATCCGTCTGTTACCTCAGCTTGTTGATCTGACAGAGCTCGTGCTGGCAAGCTTGTCGCCCACAGCATAGCGGGCATCTCCGGGCGCTTAGCTCGCGTGCTGCTGCTGCTTGTCCCTGCGGGGCTATCGTCCAGCTGTCCGGCCCCCAACATGGGAAACCTAGCATTTATGATAGGGGGCTCCCCATGGAAATCTTTTCCCTTATCCATGCACGCCTTCTGCGGGTACCTCTGGGGCAGGGCCGACTCGCCGGTTGCAAGATTCACGACGGAACACCGACCGCAGAGATTCGCTTCGTTGCGCCACGGAAGGTCATGTCGACGGGAAAGAAGGCGTCGAGCTTCGATGCGGCGCCCGCCCGAGGGTCCTTGACCGAGCATCCCGTCGCCGAGTGCGATGCGTCTACAGCTGACGGAGACGTCGGCCTCAGCCTGCCCGTGGGCTGGAAATACAAGTCGATTCGCCTGGGATTAGGGTCAGGGTCTTGGTCGTTGCCATGGTACGCCTCGCCTCCGACCCAACTGCTCATGGTGTCTTTCGTATGCTTCCTGTGTCCTGGGATGTTCAATGCCCTGGGTGGACTTGGAGGCGGCGGCAAGACTGACGCGACGCTGGCGGATAATATGGTATGTCATTTTTCCCCTGTCAAAAAGACTACATTTCAAGGCAGCACGCTGATTCGATGCGCAGAACACAGCCTTGTACAGCACCTTTGCCGTGTTCGGTTTCTTCGGTGGCACGTTCATAAACAAGCTGGGAGTCAAGTACACGCTGGCATTTGGCGGCATCGGGTACTGCCTGTACGCTGGCAGCTTGTTGGCATCCGTCCACGCTGACGTGGCTGGGTTCAACATCTTCGCGGGTGTGTGGCTGGGTCTCTGTGCCGGTCTGTTATGGACAGCACAAGGCACCATCATGATCTCATACCCCCATGAGCACGAGAAGGGCCACTATTTTGCTTGGTTCTGGGGCATCTTCAACATGGGCGCCGTCATTGGCAGCTTGGTACGCCCTACGTGTATCCGTCAGCTCCACAGCTTTGCCGTCGGCTAACTGTTGCGAATTGAAACAGATCCCACTTGGAGAGAACATCCACGTCAAGACCAATTCGACTGTATCGGACGGCACCTATATTGGCTTTATTGTCCTCATGTTCTGCGGCGCAGTACTTGCCCTCCTTCTCTGCAACGCCAACGATATCATTCGCAAGGACGGCAGTCGCGTCATTTTGAAGAAGAACCCGAGCTGGCAGAGCGAGTTCATCGGTCTCTGGGAAACACTTCGATTCGAGCCATTCATCGTCTTCCTCTTCCCCATGTTCTTTGCCTCGAATTGGTTCTACGTATACCAGCAAAATGCTGTCAACGGTGCTCGATTCACGACACGAACCAAGGCCTTGAACAGCCTGTTGTATTGGCTTGCCCAAATCATAGCTGCATGGATCACAGGGGTTCTCGTTGATGTCCAGAAAGTCCGTCGATCAGTCAGGGCCAAGCTGACGTGGGTGGTCCTCCTCGTCTTTACTTTTGCTCTCTGGGGCGGCGGTTACGCCTATCAAAAGCAATACACACGCGAGAGCGTCGACCCGCTGCTCAACTCGAGTTACGAGCCCACTGACTGGACCTCTGATGGCTATGTTGGCCCAATGTTCTTGTACATCTTCTACGGCTTCTACGACGCTGTCTGGCAAGCCTGCATCTACTGGTATATGGGCGCGCTGTCAAACTCAGGACGGCGCTTGGCCAACTACGTCGGCTTCTACAAGGGCATACAGTCTGTGGGCGCAGCCGTTGCGGCGAATCTCGACGGGCGGAAGCTCCCATTCATGAGCGAGTTCATCAGTAATTGGGCCTTGTTGGGCGCGTCGCTCGTCGTTTCCATCCCTGTCGTCTTTTTCAAGATTCGAGACCACGTTGAGGTAGAGACGGATCTTAGGGACACTGATGAGACGGTGGAAGACGTGCTTCCCGTCGGTCATCCGGAGAAAGGGCATGTGTAAATTCTTTGAAGTCTACCTCAACTATTGCCTTTGCCCACTTGATGCGCATCAGCGCAAATGTGCTGCTTGATGGATCTCGATCTGAGACTGCTCAATTAAAATTGCGCCCCTATGATGTGTCGATGGTCATTGAAGCATGATTCATGAAAGTCGCGGCTTGATTTAGCACTTCCAGTTCAAGGTGGCTCTCTACTATTGTGACTGCATCCCGCCAATCTGCTATGGGACACTCGCCCACGCCCTTGCACTCCTGACTCTTCGACATCGGTCTCAGGACACCTGCACCCAGTGGCGATTGCCCTATCCATTCAACCTGCTTGGACACGAGTTTCCTCACCTGGCAGTCTTCACTGTAACGCGGTAATCCTCTTCCTCGCACCGACCCCAAACCCGTGGTGATCAAAAGCCCGCACGACACTCAAAAGCACGTTGCCGCGGATGCCGATGCCCATCCCGGCCATGGTGTTCGTGCCAAGGGGCGCAGTCATCAACGAATCCGCTCGCCCGCTCAGCTAAAAATACAGTTTCTCGAGTCACCGGGCGAATTCATTTCGCTACATCAGATAAGATGACATCAACGTTTTAAAGGGGCAATGCTCTGGTCAAGACTGGGCCGTGTATCGGTTTGCTTGCCAAATGATGATGACAGCTGGGTCAAACGCATTGGGTAGCAACTACAACGCATGGCACCATGCCTTTTGCCCCAGATTTCTCAGCTTCGTCCCCTCCCCACGATTGCCTCGAGCCATGTTCAGTCTCCATGCTGAGGTTCTGCCAGATAAGAGACAACCCTACACCACTCATCGGAAATGAATTAGAATCGCGTCAATCTAGAACTTCATTTGCAAGAAATTAAATCGCTATCATGGCTGCGTGTGGCCTTGGCGTACAAGTGGACACGGAGCCTCGCCAAACGAGGTGTTTAGTCGGCGTCTCTACTTCGAGACGCCGGTCATTGCCCTAGGCTCCCTCCTGTATACTAAGAGCATATGTTCATTCATTGACAGACACACTGACCTCCACAATAGACATGGATGTGACTCGGGGTTTATCGGAACAACGATTGCTCGACAGAGCTTCAAGACAGAATTGGGTATTCAAGACGCCGCTGCGACCGACACTTCGAGCAACATTACGTCCGTCTTTTAGGCAGGGGCATGTTTTGGTGCGGTGATGTGTCATATACGCGAGGCTCCACGACAACATGTCGTGTCTCAACACCCGCTCAGAAGAATGCCGCTAATGATCTATTCTCAAACCGCTATGCCGTTAGTGATTGAAAGGTTCGGTCGCAAATGTGCCTTGCAGGCCAACGTGGTGATATTCTTGATTGGCGCAATTCTCATGACAAGCGTGTTGCATCAACTGTAACACAGTAATGCTAGGGTTACGTAATTCGCCATCACGAAAGCACTGCCCTACATGTTTGAGTCTCTTGATTACGGCGTTTGGTTCTTCTTTGCCTCTAAGATGGTCGTAGCCTCCCTTTGGGCGTATTGGATTCTCCCTTAGACGAAAGGCCGGCGCTCGATGAGATGGACACTATATTGTAAGTCACCCAGTTTGCACGAAAACTGCCGCAACGAGGAAAGCGCGCACACTCACGAGACTCATGGAAGCGGTAACAGAGAGCGCCATCGTGGCGCAACTACCACTAATGGCTGACAAGAAGTTCGGGTGAAAAGACTTCTGTTGTAGGGCGGCGTTCGCAAAAAATGTTTTGCATGAGGAATGTCGCCTTTTCCCTGCGTTCTCGCTCGACGATTCTGTGTCTCGCCTGACACGAAAAGTCCGACGTACGCAGCAAAGCCCTGGCACTTACACTGAAAGTGCTATTGCCGAGATGCGCAGGCATGCGCTTGCAGTTGGCGCAGAACTTTCTCTGATGAGAATCGATCCGACTGTTACTGACGAGGAAAGGGTAGGTAAGTCCCTTTGGGATCACTTCACTCCAAGACAGCCTGCTCGTGGCTGCTGGTACTGGGATGTCTGGGGTGTTGTGGTCGGAGCGGCTGTCGTGCGAACGGAACCATTTTGTACATCAAAGCATCAAAGCGTTTCCCAAGCCGCAGCTGTCCGAATGACCAGCATAATTTTTTTTTTATCCTGAACATAGTGATTGGCATCCAACTACAGAAACTTTCTGCACTGCCTCATCTGACCATATCAGTCCCAGCAGTCCTGCTGCTCAAAAAAGTACGTTGTCTCTCCATCCACAGACACATCGAAATACCCATCGCTGGCGCTGATTGTCCGTAGTGGCCTCCTCTAAAGTCATGGAAAACCATTTTCCGCAGAGACAGTCGCAATTATCGCGTTCAGGGCTTGCGTTCGATGTCTGCCGAAGCCATCCAACCTTTGTGACCGATCTCTTCAGGTCCCAGGCTTTCTTGCAACAGCGACACCCCCGGCGAGACTCCCCTTCTTTATACCTCGGGCTCATCGATATGCCAAGGAAGATCTGGATTATACCTAACCGTGGCAATTTCGGATGTCGGATAAGTCAACTCGTCGATATCGAGCAGCATTCTTTCAAACTCTGCGTCGTAATCTATAGATTGTAGCATTAGTTAGCTACAGAGAGAAAGAGACAAAGAGAGAGTATGATCAATTGGAAACATTATCTCACCAGGTTTTGGACCATTATAGATCATCCTGTAATGGTCACCTTCTTCGAACAACAGGAACCCTTTAGGAATGGGGGTGTCTTTGACAGCGAAGTATTAGTACAAGTTCTCGAGACTGCAGATCGAATCTATCATGTGGCGAAGAAAATTTGGCTGGCGAATAAGGTGTGACATGACTTGCCTATCTCGACAAAATGGAAAATGGCCGATATGATACCCTTACCGGCCAACTCTTGGGAAATTTTTTCGTCATACGCAGCATAAGTTATGTCGGTACCATAAAACACAGCTCCTATTTGGAATGAATTGGGGTATTCCATGGTAAACATGTCTTCCGGAAATTTTGACAAGGTCTGCCACAAGTGCACTGTTGATTGCATGTCGTAAGTCAGCTGGCTGAAAGATGGAGAACAAGTTGCTTCAAGGTGTGCTTAGCTGAAAGGGGACAGTCAAGCTCCGGCGTCAACTTCTGATTTGTGAGGGATATTTCGAGCTAGAATTGAGACGGGGCAGGGGATACCTACGTTTTATACATGCAGTGGAAGCCGACTGTGCTGGCTGAGTGCGGGATTCACTGGCAATCTTCCACGATACACCTGGTTTCATGTGTTGCAGCGAAGCTCCAGCCACCGCTCACAGGATTCACTGCATTCGACATGGTGACAGCAACTTGCTTCTGGAATGTATCGGGGCTCGATATCGTCAATCTTTGGTACAAGTACTTGGCCCAAGACTGAGAGTGACACGGTGGCATCCGACGTTGACTGCCTTGATCCTCGCATCGCTCGTCGCGCCGTGACGCACGACTGAGCATTACACATCCACCGCTTGCTGATATGGGACAAGGGAAGCGAGCCGGATTTATGGTATAAAGTGGCGAGCACGTCAAATCAAAGAACCGCACTATTCTTCTGGAGGTGTTCATTCGTTATGAACAGATATATGTAACGCAGTCACAAAGGCACATTGGATCAGTTGTTTGTCCCGTGGAATCCCGGCTTCATAGGCAAGCCCGAGCAGCGGCCAGGAGTGAAATATGTGAATCGACAAAGGTCGGGTTATCACTCCTAATTATAAAACCTCGCGCTTGCCGGCGCGCTCTCCGTGCATAGTGTTCATCGAATCACTTCCACGGTCAAGAGAATCGCGTCGCTGTCTCAGACGAGACTGGTCCTCGTCCCTGCCGTCCACAACTTCTCCCTCTTGACTTTACTGCCTCACGAAACGAGGTACTTGCTTTGAGACACGGAGTGCTCAGACGTGCTTTCCGCGGGAGGTTGTTACGCGGGACGTGGGCATATCTTACGATTTTCTTAGAAGTTACGCGAGTAAGCAGGCGCACCTTCCAATTCTACTTTGATTAGCCGAAATACACGGGCGCAACTGCCCGTTCCTATGGACATTGCGCGAGAGACACAGGAAGAAACGAGAGCTACACAAGCCTCCGTCTGGCGCAAGTGAACGGCGTGCCTGGAGCAAAAATCTAGAAGGCAATCAGTGTCTTTATCATGCCATGACTAATAAATAAAAGTTTAATGAAGTATTACTTTATTTTGAAATCACGCAAATATACACGCCTTCTATCTAGCATAAATGCATGGCGTGCTCAAAGCATCAATTTGAAAGGAAGTGCAATTATCACGCTTTGATTTACAAAGAGGAGTTTGGGTTGGGCAAAGTTCGACGAAGGAGGAGGGATGACAGAGGAGAGAGTGTGTGTGGGGGCGACAGACGAGGGATCTTGTCGCGGGATGTAAGGTCTTGATCTTGATGTACATGTGACTAATACCAGTGGGCTAGGTATTCTTTGGATGTGATTGAGCTACATAACACTCACAGGTCGTCTGCCAAATGAAGACAGAGTTCTACGCTTGGCGTTTGAAGGTTCGCGTCTAGAGTAAACTGTGGTTTCCCATCACGGCACCGAGGCAGACACACGGAAGCTTAGGGGCATGGGACGGAGATGCGCTTTCGCAGTTATTGCAATTGAGCTTCGCTGGCCACCAGGCGTTCAATGATATTTTGGATGACGAGATGACAGCGCTGTGCAGTGGCGTTTTGGCGCCCAAGGAATGACAGCAGGTCTTCTGCCTTGGCCGCTGCGTGCAAGCTCTCCTCAATTGTCACTCGATATTTTGCGTTCTTCACAAAATAAGCAAGAACGCTGCATGCGTAAGCCGTCATGTAAATTGCGGTCCAATGAGCCGCAAAGAGTACCTGATTAGATCTCAGCGCGTCGACAATCCACACGGCCTGCATGGCCGCGTTGACGCACCGAGATCCGAACTCGTATCCCTGGAAGCTGAAACCAGGATCGGAGGACTCGCGCGCCAAGTGGTTGATATAAGGGCGGTAAAGCATGCATCGTGTCGCGGCGTCCAGCAGACGGATCGATAGCTGAGCAAACAACAACCGAGAATCGGTCTTGTCGGGCGACAAGGCCGGCAAGGAAGCTTGCCATTCATCGATTTCAGCGCCCAGCGCCGAGACAAAGACATTGTCCTGTTGCGGGGGTGGTCTGTCAATGCTGACGCAGAACCCCGAGGGTCTTTGTCGAAGGATGCGCGCCATGAAGGCGGCGAGCTGCTGAAAGCCTTTGCATTCTGCTTGAAATGTCGAAGATGACGGCGAGTCGAAATCGAGGCTGGCGGTAACATGCTCCTGGTCATCTGGACCGATAGCCTGATCTTCCTTTGTGCAAAGAGTCTTTGGCAGCCCCAATACAGACGCAAGGTAGGTGTCCATCATGTCGGTGGTCATGAACACGGCTTTTCGTTGTCGCAATTCTTCCTTGGTCAGAGATGCTCTGGCGGCCGAGTGAGAGGTTTGAAGTCCCATTGCTTGCGCCATGGCCGCTGCAATCTGGTTACGTACATACGCCTGCGGCACCAACGTCGCGGCAAGCAGATACTTTACTTGGACGATAATCGTTCTCACGGCGCACAAGCTATTCGAACCTGTTGGGCTCAGCAGCTGCCAACTCGTATGGAAGTACCTTGACCTGCCTGCAGATGTGAGCCATCACGGTGTCTGTAGTAGCTGCCCTTGCCGACATCAACAAGCTTGCACTTACGCTGAGGCGTCATCTCCTTCGTCACTATTTAATCCGCCGCTCGATTTCTCATACTGCTCCCCAAGAGCAAACAATGCATAGGCCAGTGCCAAAGACTCTCGGTCGTCGGTCGTCAAGTGGCCAGGACTGATCTTGGCCAGGTGAGACAAGCGACGGCTGAGATCTTGGTGATCCAAGCAATCATGTCCGACTAATCCAAAACTGATGGCTCGGCTGATGAGAGCCCGGGACCGAGATGTCGAGGGCAAAGGTGCCAGCGCGTTCGATGAAGACGAAGAAGCGGCGCCTGTGCCGGCGCCCTCGAAGGCCTTCAGAATGCGCTGCCCGGGATGATACCAGGGCGCTTCTTGCGCACCGATACCATCGACGACGACACGTAACACATTCAACCCAGAGAATCGCCTGTAGAACCCATGGGTAGTAAAATAATCGTCATTTACGTCGACGAGGAGATCAAGCTTTTGCGACTGGGCGCTTTGCGAATTTTCATCAGTCTTCGTCTGCCCGCCAGCTCGTTGCAGTAAAGACTCCAGTCTAGCTACCCGCCTCTCCAGGAAGCGGGCATAGCTGACGGACGATGTGCGCGATTGAAGGTCTCCATAGGTACAGGAGATACCCGCTCTTACGCAGCAACGACACGGCTGGGCACTGTCGCACTTGATCCTTCGTCTTCTACAGCTGTCACACGCTGAGCCGCGTGAGCTCCTCTGGCCTTGGCCGCTGGACCCGGACCTGGCTGAGGGACCGGGATGCAGTTCGACCCGCGGATTCATGTTGTCAAGGCTGCGTGTGAAGAGTGGCTCGGCAAAGAAGGGTCTTTGTGGCGTCTGGCTGAAGAGTTGACAGAGTCCCAAACCGCTGCACGGTGGTAGGGTTTTTCAAGCCATGGTGCAAATAAAGCAACAAGAGAGATGTTTGACGTCAGAAGCAATTGGACATTACATGACTAATGGAATACATCATCTTGAGCCTGGGCTAGACCTGGAACTGCTTCAGAGAAAGCCAGCGGCAAGAATCTGATGTCAGCAGTGCTGATGCGGGTATCCGCAATCTTGCAGGGCACGTAGAGATCCTGGCTGGTGACCGGGGTGGTGTAGTTGGATAGACAGATCCACGGCACATCTCAGCCCACTAGAACTCTAGCTTATCAGACTAGGTTCTATATCTCGTGTGGGATGGATAGTCAGTTTCAAGGCACAGCAAATAGATAAGGAAGCAGGTACGCCGTAGCCGCTGGAATTTTCAAGTCCACGATACCTAGGTCCGCTTGGTCTGGCTTTCACTCTTTTCCTTACCCCAAAGCACTGCGGCCACCTTTGTCCGAAGACTGGCCCGACGAGAGACTGTGAGGGATTATTTGGCGACACCCTTGCTCGAACGGTCATGCTGACCGTATTCGCGTCAACCTCGACGAGGGCGGACGCTGCGTGTCGAGTCACAGCTGCGCTCTCGAATCGGGCTTGAGTTCCAGCAATGCCTCCCTCTGAGTATGTCGCCTCCTGCGATAAGCCTGGTAGCGATATTAGTGACGCGAATTTCTAAACACTTCTCACTCGTGTCGCCTGGATACTTCGCGGTCGGTGCTTGACATCGAGCTTGCGAGGCCAGCCCGCCGCAGGCGACCCCCGGTAGGGCCGCCAGAGGCACCTCGTAGGTCCCCCGGCCCTTGGCGGGCCCCCCCGACGTCGTTGCCGC
>JAPFUF010000473.1:0-14389 GCA_030780645.1 Aschersonia sp. MBC 508 | reverse complement strand
CTTCACCCTCCCTTCTTTTCAATTGTCGAGCGGTGGACGACGGGGCCGATGCGCACCCTCGCCGAGGCCCGGCGGCGGTCGCTGAGCGAGAAGGTGGGGAGGGGGGGCTTGACCACCAAAAAAGCCACCAGAAACCTGACCGAGTTTGGCAAATCACTCAGTTGAACCGATTCAGGCGGCATGCTGGGCGGGACCACCCCTGTTAATCTCACCGTCGCAGGTCTGGTCTGACAGCATCAGCCTGGTGAGCTTCTGGCGGGGGGGCGTGGCCGTTGACTGGGCGAGAAAAAGTTGAAACCGGCCATGGTGACCAGTGCACCGCCTATCCCGGCAGCATCTACGAATATGGCTATGGGTTGACGATATTGACGCAGCCCATCTTCCATCATTTGCTTGCACAGTCCATCCGCATACCCTTCGACCGTGGCCCCCTTCTCGGAGACGAACTTTTTTTTTCGGGCCACCACGTTCATTGTCTGCACGTCAGAAAAAGGATTCAGCCGTGGGGGCTTGTTCGATATCTTGATCCTTCGCCCTTCGCCGTGACGTTAGCGCAAGGCCTTAGCGGAACAGCGGCCATCTTTGCCCATTGTGCTCCAGGCCCGAGAATCCGAAAGCGGCTAGGCCACGCCGAGTCCTTTTGGTTGTCATGGCTATAGTGCTCGTGGCCTGTACCATTGATGGCCCGGTGCAACACAGCCAAGGCGTCCGGGCCAGATGCTGGCTGACGTTTGAAGGCAGCCAACCCGGCGCCTCGCCATTGGTACTCAGCGTCGGCCATTGTCGCAGCTTGCATATGCGAGATGCGCACCGTAAACAAACAGACAGCATGCAAACATGTCGGTCATGCCTGCGGCGGCAAACGCATCATGCATGCATGGCCAACGTGCAGCCGTTGTATCACGGCCGTCAGTTTTCCCTCGGCCAGACCAGCCTTTTCCCCCTCCTTCTTACCCCTTCCTTCTCAGCGGGAAGCTTGGTTGCCTTCAGTCGGCGTTTGATCATCCAGCAGAGCTTCCAAATCTGCTACTTGTAGGCAGCTTCGCCCAACGGGCTTACGACGGCCGACGATCGCGATCGCATTACTATCCGTTTCGGGTAAAACAGCTTGCGGCCAAACAAAGAAAAACGTAAGGGAATAGGTGACGTGTGGTTGACCAGGTCTGCCCTGGTAGCAACTTCCGCGACGGATTGCGCCTTGAACTTCTCGACATCAAGGGGCTTTCAGATGAAGAGCGCAGGCGAGCCAGTCGTGAGTGTGTAGAAACGTACGTACAACTCTGTGTGATCTGCATTTAGTGCAAAGGGAGTGTGCTGTGACACCGTCTCACTGCCCCAAGGGTAAACAATGATTCACCGAGCCGGGGCCCGAATTGAGACGCACGCTGCCGCCCGGCACCTTGTGGTGTTCTCATCTACACGGCATCCGGATCAGTCTACGACAATGGCAGCACCATAAGTCATCACGCGCCGTCGACAGATAGGCAGCTAACTGGTGACCTGTTTCGGTAGCTTGTGAGAAACGGAGTGCCTTCGTCATTTCAGGTCGTCAGTTGAACCAATGATTATTGCGCGATTGCCAGGCGCAAATTGTCTCGATGGCGACCAAGAAAACATGATCGATTCGAGTCGTTCGTTTGTTCCATCCAACCATCCGCCTGTCCGCTTGTGTCTGTCCAGCCAGTCAGTCAGCCATCTCTTCCTTCGCTCCTTCCTCTGCCTTTAGCCGATAACACGAGCCAAAGACGCTGGTTGGCAGTTGACAGACAGGCAATCAGACCGACTCACGGACGTCAGTGGTCCACAAATACGCAATGCGCAGGACCCCGTCTCCACTCTCGACCCGCCAGCGACTCGACCTCCCCGCCTCTGACCTTGCTATGATAGGCCGCCATCAAGTCAAAGATGAAACGGGCCATGTTTCGACATCGCGAGCTTGCTGACGAGCCTTTGCGCTTGGGCAGACAGTCAAGTCACCATGAGCACGGGACAAGTACGCAGTGAGGAGCCGAGGAGCAGGAAGAAAGATGCATTGAGAGAGCAAGACACACGAGCCGTCGGATTGTCTCGTCTCGTCCCGTCCTCGGCGGTCCAAAGCTTCGCCTCTTCAAAGCCTTCGTGCGCAACAAAGATTGGCACATGAAATAATAATAAGGCTGAGCTGGTGGGAGTCTCAGGCCTCCCGCTCGGCGACATACCTTTTCATGCCTCGTGCTCTTCTCTGCCTGGCATTGACAGCGCGGACGTCCGAACTCGGGCATGGGCGTGAGATGGGATAGGCTTGCATGACTTTGCGCAGCTTGTCATGCCATCGTCCATGTCTTTCATCGCGTCTGTCATGTGCAGGGCACAGCAAATCGCTGCTGCCAGTCAAGGCCGCCCGGGGGTGCGGCGGCTCGTTCGCGCACGTCTCCGTATGTCCCTGGGCCATGGAGAAGGCCAGCTCAGACAAAAATCGTGCGCCGCCCCTTGTTCAACCACTTTCGGCCACCGGATTTTGTGTTGCCGTACAGAGTTCTGACCGCGAAAAGAGGAATCTTGATGTGCCGATGCATCTCATATCGATGACGTGTCTGTCACGAGTAGAGCTCAGTAGTACAATGCATGGCCTGTTTTGGATTTCAGCTAGCATCGATAAATGCCAAACTTGATGTTGTACATCAGTGACCAATTGATTGGGTAGTGGGATGGGGAGAAAGGCTTATGCCATCAGATGGCATTGTCAAACAACTCGCGTCCACAGTGACACGTTGAGCAAGGCCATGTTTATTTCAGGCAGTTGTCGTGCCAGTCGATTCTCGGCAGTCGATCTTCCCCACGCTAGACATCTCGATGTGCGTCTAGGCGATTGAACGTGGCTGGGAAATGCTGGTCTAGCCTCGGAATCGTAAAAATCGGTTTGACCCTTTGCCAATCACGAATTAATTGCCGCACAGTTCCCAGAAGCTTGGCAACGTGTTTCAGGACTCAGCTCGCGGGTGAGGGCTCGAAATGCTCTCTCTAGGCCTGGCAATATCGCGCATTGCACGAAGCATCTTGCGCATTGCTTTTGGGGGGGAAAGCGCATGGCGGCGAAGAAGACCTTGACTCCTCTCAGCCTTGTCATCCTTTCTTCTGAAACGCCCATCACAGACTTTTGCCCGGGAGAAACTGTGCAGCGGTACAAACAAGAGCTGGAGCAGAGGCTACAAACTGGTTATCACGCGACGACAACATCTTGGGCCAGCCACAACTGACATGCTTCTGAGGACAACCACTTGCTTCTTTCACTCTTTCTTTTCCCTTATTCCTTGTTATTTTTCCAAAGAAGATACTGCGAAAAAAATTAAAGAGTAACATGCTGTCGGCCCGTCGCCGTCCTATCGCCGTGTATTGTCTCGGATCCAAGGGCGATTCAATGTAACCCACGGGGCACCCGATGGTCCATTTTGGGATCATGGTCGATCTATTGTGAGAGGGCTCTCGCAGGCAGACGACAAAATGGCAATATCTTCCTGGACACACTGGTGAGGCAACACTGCGCCATCCTCCAGATACAAGGTCAGATGGACAGGGCCGTACAGGGCTCTCCGATCCCACACACTGCGGCCTGTGACAGCGGCGGATATCATTACGCCCAACAATCGTTGTTGTTTCAGCACAATTTGACCATGGACTCGTCGAAAGTCAGCTGTGCCATCGCCAAGAGCGGACAAGGATTCGCGGTCAGAGGCATTAAGACGGACGATCGCCTGCCCTTGGTCTCGAGCCATGCGCCACGCAGTGAGAGAATTTGATTATTCGTGGTACAATGTCAAATTGATGGTTCTTGATATATTGTTTTCCGTGTTCCAGGTATCCACAACCTTTACCTCGGGCGAAGGGCCTTTGAGTGCCAATTGCTCTGCAATTGCCCCACTCAACAACATTCAATTCAACCCACCGGGCACTGGTATTTATAGAAGAGAATCAACGGCCATGGCCACAACCTTGTCTGCTGTTTTTAGCCAAAGTTGTTCACTGGCCACAGGCGATCGCCCAGCGGAGCTCTGTTGACACCAACATAGGTCTATTGAGGTGTCACAGTCTCAATGAGGCTCAGTCTTGTCCAAGCCTATCACAGACGTTCGGGTGTGGACGTTCCGGTGCAGAATGTAGCGGCACCATGCGTCCCTGGCGCGGCTACGACGGTTTGGTGCGAGCTGACTCCTGCATTCTGGTGTTCAAACCCATCTGTTTCGTATTACACAATCGCATATGCCAGAGGCAACATGACTGATAGCATTAGTGTAAACGCAGTTGCCTTTCTTGCTGACTTGTTTCTGAATCGGGGAAAAGAAAAGAGCAACCCTTGTATCGTAGACGAATTCCAACCTCCTACTTAATCACCTTCACCGCCGCAGGTCTCTCGAGGCAAAGCACGCGATTGAGATCCAGTCAGATTGCCCTCTGTTTTTTTCGGGGATGACAAGACTCCCGTTGAAAATCCAGGTCGAAACGCTTCTCCACGATGCCATGTCGAGGAAGGAACGCGTCGTTACCTAAGACGTTATCAATGGAGCAAAGATTTCAATCAGCACACAAGACATCGCGACCATTCGGTTTAGACTCGCCGCGTATTACTCCAATATTGCACAAGATTGCTTCTTAGACCACGATTCTGTCCGCTTGCTTCAGACGCAGGATATCATCAGCAGGACAATTAATGGAACGCCAAAGGTGTGTAGGGTATGCGACTCAATTCGAGAAAATCCATAGTTGTGGCTGCAGCTGTATTCAATACGAGCTCACGCCACAGGTGGTATGTACGTAGGATATGGCGTTCAGCAGAGCGGAACCTGCCGTGGGGAAATTCCTATCCGAAAGAGGTTCCTAGGCGTATGTACAATTCAGGCAAAGCGGGGCAAACTTGCTGGCCAGCGCAGCGGCAACGTAATATGCTATGTTCCCCTGAAAATTCCGACTAATATTGAGGCCGACTCACAGGAGCTTTCGCCTCGTTGGAGTTTCGTACAGGACTCAAGACAAGGTCGATTCTGGAGACTGACATCGATAGGTGTATATGCGGGTGACCAGAGAAGGGTCAATGAACGGGCCCGACTTGCTAATTTGTCCAACCTGTGATAAGATTCTCAAGCAGATCGTTGACAGCCACTGGCAGCTGACCAATACTGAGTCTTCCCTGGTACGTAACTCATCCCTTGGCAATGATGGGCATATGACCTCACAGGCGACCAAAGGATGCAAGGCTTCTGACCCGCCGAATCGGGTGACCTGCTATTCTGAAGGAAGCTTGTGCCCAGTCAAAAGGAAGTAAAAGGGCAAGATAAGGCGAGGCCCGCGTGGTATTTTCGCCGGACGCTGGCAGATACTGATGAAGTGTGCCCACGGTATCAGCCAGAGACTCAGGGGCTGGCGAATGACATGACGAGAAGGCCATAGTGGAAATACCACTCCGGCTCCTTGGCCACATGCTAGTCGAATACGGCCTGGTCCCTGGGTCTCGCCCCCACCGCGTGTCTGATGCTGGAGTCCAGTCACCACCAGAAAGGGCCCAGTGCGTCCCACGCCTGCCAACCTGCATGCCTGCCACCGCTGCAGCGTGAGACATCAAATTCGGCCAACACTGAATGGGCTGGGGAAGGAGGGGCGGGCCTCCTTTTTTTTCCCCTCCCCTTCGCTCTCATGTTGACAGGATCGGCATCTTGGTCGCGCGGCTCTCCGAGAGAGAGGATTCATGAGTGGAAGTAAAATTTGTCTTGACGGAGACGAGTCGAATCATGTCAGTGTCAGTGTCCGGCGTTCGTACTTTATGCACACAGAAAGCATTATTCATGACGTGAGCATGCCGTTGTGACATGGGTTCATCGGCTGCAGCTGCGTCAACGGTCCGTCTGGTCACTCCCGACGCCTTGCCCTGTTCATGTTGACGAGCAGCCAATCAAGCACGTTCAACACGTCCCAGTTCAATTGGACCTCCTCCCTCCAGTCAACTTGAGTCTGCACCAGACACTAGTTCCCCGCCGTGATCTTCCAGGTGCTCCCTCCTAACTCTGGTCTTGCCGTGCTCAATCCCCGTCATTCTTTCGTCTTTGTCTTTTGTCTTTCGTTCTCGACCGATCGAACACCGACGCTCACTTGGTTTTTGCATGTGCAGTAATTAATTGAAAAAGAAATAGCCGGGAGCAGAGCGGCACGATAATTGCATTGGCCTCGGCGGCCACATTACAACAATCCGATGAATCAACATCCTTCCATCTCCGTCTTGTCAAGGACCACAGTTGCTCCCGCCTCGCCTTCCCAACTGCTTGGATCATTCATCTTCGAAACGGATCCGCCAGAAGGAGACAGGATCGAGTGTGCCGTTGTCAGGCGTAACCTCTCTCGCTAGAACGCTGGATTGTATCTGCCGTAGCCGACCAGCATGATGCATTCCAGTCCAAGGCGGTCCGCCTGCGCAACAGGAAGGACCCAGACATTGCACTCAGAAGACTTGCTTTGCCAGGAAGGTCCCTCTCCAGCTGCTGTTATCTCGGACAAACCTGCCGAAGCGACGTCTGCTCCAATACATGAGGCAGGCGATTGCATAAGATCTGGCGACGCGGATGCAAGCGAAGGATCTGCGAAAACCGAAGAGGCCACTGACATTCAGGAGGCTGGGCTGTTCGAAACAACTGGAGAAGCCTCCCCAACGACAGCTGCAACCCCCAGGATGGCTCGTGACTCCTTGGTAACAGTGAGATTATCCGAGCCACCGCCGCTGATGCTCGATGCAATAACAGCCCCTGCAAACATGAGAGCGACCAAGAGCGCATCGTACGTGATCGAAGAACAAGCGATCGACAAGTCCAGTCATGACATTCAATCCCACGCCAGCGTGCCGTCCGAGATGAGATCCCATCCAAGGACAACAACTTCTTCAATCCCCCATAGCCGCAGTCTTTCAGACGAGCTGGGACAAAGCGAGACGGACGCAGCCGAAGCAGATTTATCCGAGGACAACGAAGAGGTTGATTGGGAGCAGCTCGAGAAGACTGAAGACGAACAACCAAAGAGTGAAGAAGCTGACAACGTACGTAGCTTCCCAGGTTTATTCACGCTGCAGAGTTGATAGTACTGATATTCCTCCCCTGCAGTCAACGGCCCTACTTTTGGCACGTCTAGAACAGGAAAATGCAAAGCTGGCTACGAATCCAAAGACTTACAAGGTTCAGGCTGCTGAACAGCTCTCGCCCAATAAACCACGGCCACCGTCAATGGCTCAGCTTCGCAAAATGGTCAATGGCCCGACGCCTTCAGCTCTTCGATACTCCATGTTGCCGCCGCCCCCCATGACCGACTTGGAGTTCTTCGCAGCTCTCGTCAAGGATTACCAGCAGACAGCGGCCCGTCTCCCCACACTGTTATCTAAGAAGATCCGGAAAGGCATACCTCCGCCATTGAGAGGTGTTATTTGGCAGAGCATGTCTGGGGCGCGCGATGCTGCCCTTGCCGAGCAGTACGATCGTTTCTGCGGCGAGAGCAGTCCTTACGAGCTTTTGATTGGCAAGGACCTCGGACGTAGCTTTCCTGGCGTTGACATGTTCCGTGACCCTGAGGGAAATGGACAGCGAATGCTCGGAAGAGTCCTAAAGTCTTTCAGTCTATATGATACCAAGATCGGATACTGCCAGGGCCTTGCCTTTCTCGTCGGGCCTCTACTCATGCATATGCCTGATAAGGACGCGTTCTGCGTCCTCGTTCGGTGAGTGAAGATCGTCCGCGCCACTTTGCTCGCACGCAGACTTGCTGACATGGACCCTAGGCTGATGGAGAGGTATGATCTACGGGATTGCTTCCTGCCTGACCTGTCAGGTTTGCATACTCGCATCTTTCAATTCCGAGAGCTCCTTCGAGTCAGCCTGCCTGCCCTGAGCAATCACCTCGAGGAACTGCAAGTCGAGACCGCCTATGTATCGCAATGGTTCCTCAGTTTCTTCGCTGTCACATGTCCACTGCCCATGTTATTTCGAATCTACGATGTAATATTCGCCGAGGGAGCCTCCGAGACTCTGATGCGCGTCGCTCTCTCGCTGATGCGGAAGAATGAGGCACGGCTGCTAGCATGCACTGAGCTGGAAGATGCCATGCAGCTTCTTCTGTCCAGGGGTCTGTGGGACTGTTATCATTATGACGCCGACGAATTTGTTTGCGATTTCGCTAGTCTCTCTGGCACTGTGACGAGGGAAAAGCTGTCGCAGCTCGAGCAAGCTTATCGGGAGACGCTCATCGCAACTGCGAACGCAGCCCCAACCTCGGATACTACCACAGCTGCGAGTCGCTTCCTGGGACGGATCTGGGCCTCATCTGGTAGAAACACCAGTCTATCTCCGGGCTTTGGTTGCGCACCTGCTCGACCACTCAGCATGCTGCGTCGCAGTACGTCGAAGCAAAGCTTGGCCTCCACACTAAACTCAATGGAGGCCAGCTCTGCGAGCGTCATGAGTTTAGCTTCAACTGATGCATCCACTATATCCCGAGACTCGGCAAACACAGAGGAGGTATCAGTTAGTCGGGAGTCAACCCCAGTCGGTCCCAAATCCACAGCGAATGTCAAGACCACAGAAGAGAGGTACCTGCACAGTCAAATCGAGGATCTCTTGATGGCTCTCAGTGAGCTGCAGCGCAATCATGCTCTTCTGTCCAATCGGTTACAATCCGAAAGAGAGGAACGAGAGGAGGACAAGAAAGCAATACAAACGCTACTAGACGGCTTACGGAAGAGGGCGACGAATTCTACACCCGCCGACTCTGCCCAGTCTACCAAGAGAGCGACAACAGTCGGTTTTGCTGATGGTATCGTTGACTGCGACGACTCAGTGTTAGGCGCTACGAGCCGAGACACATCAGTCGTTGGTGTTATGGCAGGGACCGAAGCGATTGACACACCTTCAACCGAAGATCTCTCGGAGCTTTTGGACCGTGTTGAGACCCGCTTCGCAGCCGACGAAAAGAAACACCGCTCTTCCCTGCTCCAATCGAAAGCTCAGCTTCGGGATGAGCTGCTGAGCACAAAGGATCAGCTGGCGGCCGCCACAACCCACTCTCAGAAGCTGGTCCGTCAAATGCATGACATGGAACAAGAGCTCTATGTCTTGAGAGACCAGCTGCGAGAAAGGCATGGGCACGTCAGAAACCTGCACCAGGACAAACAAAGGCTGGAGAAGCAGATACAAGGCATGAAAGCCAGGGTGTCGAGCAGCTCTGCGTCTGAAGCGAATCACTCTGACGCAGACATGGATTGGACAGGAAAGGGAAAGCATGGCGGGCTGAGAGAACTGAAGCTCGGGCGGAGCAAATCTACGCCATCTCAGGCTCCAGACTACAGCAAGAGGATGTCTTCTCTGGCTCGGAGCCATACTACAGCACTCGCAACTGCATCAGGTGTCGAGACACCACCCAGCGAGCACGAGGCTCTGCTTCTGGAGCTGGTGCAGGCGAAAACGGCTGAAGCCACGGCGAAGCAGGAGGCCGAGGAGGCCAAGCTGAAGCTCGAGGCACTGCGCAAGGCCCACGGCTTATCAGGATCCGAGTCTCGGGGCTCCTTGGCAGCGCCCAACGTTGTCGGTGCCATGGCGGTCTTCAGCCGACTCACAGGACAGACCTCGAGCCCGCCAGCAGAGAGTGCCACGAAGCCGACAATGAGCAACACGGGCAGCACGCCCATTGCGGGAGGATTCTGGGGATGGAGACGATGACGAAGGCGGACATGACCTTTGACCTGAACGTCGACGAACCACTGATTGCTGCTTGAAGCAAAAGCCCGGACTGGCGTATCGGCCGGCCTGGTTGGGCAAGGCTTTTCCTCCATTGGTCTCAATACTGTATATCTACACACTCTGTACATGATGCGCCGGCGTTGCAATCATAACGCGAGCAGACAGACGAGCCTCGGGGGGAAATATAACTCCTGCCATGGATGGATGGGCATAGACATTTATCTCTACATGGCTTTGACAGGCGAGGTGGAAAGAAATTGTAACCAAGGCTGTTGTGAACGGTCTTGGAAGTGCGGAAATCCAAGTATATCAAGGTGAACACGGAGAAGCACCGAGAAGAGAGAATAATAGCGTGGGGAGACAACGAGGATGACGCAGCTGAGGGCACATCTCATGCAAACTTTCGTCGTGCGATTGGTCAAGAAAGCTTGGCGCCCGATGCAGATGATTGTGATGAAGTTTCCGTTTTTAGGATGTCGAGCGGGCGGGAACGGGGCTGCTTGGTAATGCTTATTCTCGAAGCAAATGATAGGACGGTTCCAAAACCTGCAACTACATCCTAGAGCATGTGGTTCCTGTCAGTCTTGTTCTAGCACAAACAAAGCACTCAAATATCTATATGACCACGTTCATGCAGCCCAGCCGCTTACTAGTATCAGACGTCGCGGGCAACGGAAACGTCGAGTTGCTAATGCCCTCCTCAAAGCGCACAGAGCCAACACCTCCTTAACACTACCAATGATGATGCTAAAGACATTTTCTATTCGCATACTTAAATAGTCTGCATTTCTGACACACATAACAGGCAGCCAATGGTGCCTTTGGGAGATATTCTAATTCATGTAGGTGATTGAACAGAAACTGGATCTTTTGAGGAGGTGCAGAATGGCCTGATATGGCTTTCATCGCAGTTGTAACGGTGCAGCCCTTTGGGCCATAGTGAGTGCAGGCACGCAACGCCCGGTTAAGGTCCCTGTTAGCCGCTAGGCTAACAGGGAACGAATTGAACAAGTCACTCATGACTTGTTCAACCTGCACTATATTGCTTGTGCGCGACCGGCCACACGCACACACACATTGAGCTCACAGATTGGACCCTAGCCTAATCCATAACAGCAGTCACACAAACACAAAATCTTTGTTGCGGGCAATCATGACGTCCTATTTAGAAAATCATATTTATGAATTAATTAATCATTTTATAATTGCTTATTTTATTCATTCAAGTATTAATAATTAGCTTTTGAAATCAGTGGTTTGTTTTAGTGTCTGGTTTGTCCTGGTGTCTAGCACTACCTTGTAGGTGGGGCGTGGCACGATTAAGTGTTTTGAGGACGAATCAACGAATGTGAGTCGCGACGAGGTGAGTCTCACGAGCCAAGAAGTTAAAAAAAAAAAAAGGACATGATGTCGCGTGATCAGGTTGCTCGGCTGCATTGAGGGTTTAAACAAGGTCAAGCCACAAACAAGAAGGGACGCGCCACTCCCAACGAAATCACCACACACGGAGAGGGGGACAAGGGAAGAAAAGGGACACAAGGCCAGGAACAGATACAAGGCCCAGCATGAAAATGCGACGTCGCCTGCTTGCCCGGGTGCATGCATGCACGCAAAGCACACTGTCGTCATGGTCAGCGTGCGGGCCGTTCATGTCCACGTTGATGACTGGCTCGAGCTCCACAGCTGTCTGTCTCGCATCCGAGCCCATGGCAGGCCGCGGTGTCGGAATGGTCCTCGGTATGTGTATCTGATGTCGTGCGTAAAGTATGGTGCGAGCAAAGCAGGGCAGGACGCAGGAGGGGGCGATGAGGATCGCCGAGACAGATTCACAGGCTGCGTGTGGCCGGTCGGAGTCTCATTGACCTTGTCGCTGCTTCGCCGCTGTACGGATCGCACGGCGTGCGTGGCATTCGCGCAGGCTGGTTGGCCGGCTGGCACCTGCTGTTCTGGTCTCGCTGGGACGGTCCCCCGTCTCGTCTCCGTCCGTGTCGCCTGCCTGCCTGCCTGGCTGACTGCCTGCCTGGCTGACTGCCTGCCTGCCTCTCTGTCCGTCTCCCTTCTTCCCTGCTTTCTCCTCGCCCCGGTCTCGTCTTCCGTCATCCATACCCACTGAACGCCTTTGTTGACGCACCTCCTTCTTTCCTTTTCCCTGCCTCCCTCATTCTTCTTCCAACTTCTCTCTCTCTCCCCCCCCAACCATCACGGCGAAAGTAAACTCACCTTTGACTGTTGATTCCAGGTATTGTCCAGCTTCCTTTGCATCTTCGCCTCTTGGCCATTCCGTGTTTCTCCCTCTGATTTTTCTTCTCTTTTTTTTTCTTGCCCATCCCCACCTCATCGATCCTTGGCTGCTAGCTTCCCTGATATCCGGCTCTAGAGCTTCCTGCTGACGCCCTGGCCCTCTTTGGCCCACATCTCTCCAAGAGGCCAAAACTAGGAGATAATTTCATCCTCGTGGCACGAAGCAGCTTCGCGCACCTTCACCGTCCTCGCTATGGCTGACACCGCCCCTAATGGTGGCTCTCTCCTCGAAACCACCAAGAACAGTAAGGTTCGCAGAAACCCAGATGTTATCCCTCGGTCGTCCCATCATGTTTGCCAGTGGCTAATCCAAAATGTAGCGCTATCACATGTGTTGCCATCTCTCGCCATGGGCAAATTGAATCCTGACGCAACCATCCGCAGACGCCGCCGCCGCGTACGACTCCGTTACAAATGGTAAAAACTTCTTCCACAAGCCTGGGCAGCTTTATCAGGCGGGAAACTGACCGTAGCTTGTTCTTTTTCCAGGACCCGTCGCTCAGAACGTCAAGGACCAACAAATCAAGACGCAGACCGAGTTCTCAAATCTCGCTGCCTCACGCAAGACTCCTACCAACCCCGCTGTCACCGGTCAGCCCTTGACACACTATCACTCTTTCTTCACGGAGCTCCTGTCGTGGAACAACCCACGTGAGTCATGGACACGCAACTGGCGAGGCATCCAGCAGATCACTCCTGACACGTGACATTTTCCTTAGGTGCCTCTGCCATTGCATATAGCTCGATCGTCTCTTTTATATTTGCCATTAGATACTTTGATGTGATTCGATGGGCTTTCAAGCTTTCCTCCATGGCTCTCGCCATCACTGTCGCTGCTGAAGTTGCCGGTAAGGCGGTGCTTAGCCACGGTTTGGCCACCCAGATGCGCCCTCGTCGATACTACACGGTCTCACGGTCGACCCTCGACAACATGATTGGTGACGTCCACGAATTGGTCAATTTCTTCGTCATTGAGGCACAGAGGATCCTGTTCGTGGAGAACACGGCGGCCTCGCTTGCTGTGAGTTCTCAAGTGATCGCCTCTCGCGCTGCTCAACCAGCTCTAACATGGACACCTAGGCTTGCATCGCTGCCTTCATATCATACCACCTCGTTAAGCTTGTGCCCTACTGGGGACTGGCCGTCATCGCAACCACTGTAGCATTCTTTGTTCCCCTGGTGTACAAGTCCAATCAGGAGCTTATTGATCACCATATCAAGACAGCTTCCGACGCCATCAACGAACAGACTGCACAAGTTCGGACCGTTGCTCAGAAGCAGGCCGATCACATTACAGCGGTTGGCAAACAGTACGCTGGCGATTACACCGGCAAGGTGCAGGAGATGCTTCGTGGTCGCGGTGCCTCTTCTTCCGCGCCAACCCCGAAGCAATCCGCGCTTGCTGCTCAGCCCAAGAAGCCCGAGTTTCCTACGCCTCCCACCGAGGAGCCCAAGCTGAAGCCAGCCACGGAGCCTGAGGGCGAAGTGCCCGCGAAGCCAGTCTTCACCGAGACCGAGGCTTTGACAGCTTCCTAGTCGGATCACGATGAATCCCTTTGCCGCGGAGAAGAAGTGTCATCCTTGACCTGAGCAGCTACGGCGGTGCTTCTTCTGCACACACATCTCTCCGTCGACGAGACTGATAAGCTTGGGATTTGGACTTTGTGGGACTTCAGGCTGGCATGATCATTGTTTCAGGTTGAAGGAATGGTTAAATGGGACCTGGCCATCGACGGGGGACAGCAGGCTTTCGACAGCGAGACAGGCAACGGGCGCTTCGATGGATCTGGGTTGGAAGGCAATGGTAATGGAGGCAACGACGTCTCAGTGATTGTGCAACGGGATCTTTGTTTAGCGTTGACGAAGGGTGCAGTAATTCTTCCCCTGGTGCACTGCTGTTCCATCATTGAGCGGAAACGGCGGCATTACGGGCTTCCATCAAGACTTGGGCACTCTCAAGGCCACACAGCGTCTGAGTCGAAGAAGAGAGGATTTGGAACCTGGAGACTGCCTGAATTTTGCGCTTTGAATATGGTTTCTTCTCTGCTGTGGCCATGAGGTACTGGCAATGTCCTATTGATGAAATTTGCTATCGTGTAATGCTGCATGGCGGAGAGAGGTGGCCGAGCCTGGGAGAGGATGGCGCTTGCCGTCATTGCGAGGTCGGGTACGCGCGACGCAGCAATTGAGTAAGTCCCAGGTATTGGGATGGATGTCGAACAATGCGCAAGGGACCACGCTTGTGTGTAGGAAAGTTTTGAGCCATGTAGTAGATATTGCTTGTTAAAGCCAGAAGGGAATTGAGTACTGCTACGCCTTTATTTCCTCCTTTTGCCGCCGCCGCCACCACC
>JAPFUF010000472.1:0-17022 GCA_030780645.1 Aschersonia sp. MBC 508 | reverse complement strand
GGGGGGTGATGTGGGAAGACAAAGCATCTACAAGGTTGAAAAGTTGTATTGAGAGGGGGGAAGAGACTCAATCGTACCAGAAACCCAGGTTTATCCACATGGAAGAGATGGGTGTCTTGAGGTTGAGTTTCCAGTGGCCCAGACTAGAGCTGTTGCTGGCGCGAAAGACGACGAGTGCGCCGAGGAAGAGCAGCGCGGCGGTGGTGATGCCGCCGGCCAAGAGGCCGAGGACGAAGCTCTGGGCCGAAAAGTCCCAGGCCATGACTTCACATGGCCTTTGATTCCTTTTGTTTTATTGTTTCGTATCTTTTCTTTCCTTCATCAGGTATCCCATCACGAAGCAGAGATTGAATGCACGAATGAATGAAGTGCTTCCATGGTGGCCGTGTCAAATGTCAAAGTGGCTGAAGCGACCGAGCTAAGCTCCTTTCAGCTGCACCGCCTGTGGTCACCTGTATGTACTTATGTACCAGAACCAGACTGAGTCTGGCTGGAAGAGACGTGCGTGCCGAGTCATGACTTGACGTGGAACAAGATTGAGCTGAGACGTACGGTGGGCTCAGCACAAGGCGCAGCAATCAATTGCAGAGGGTTGATTCGGTCCAACGAGCAAGTTACTCTACGTTGCGTGGCTCCCTCCGTCCTGCGCGTGTATGGAGGGGGTGGGGCGGTCGTAGTGGACTCGTGAGGTGATTGGCCTCGGGGCTCGGGGCTCATTTTTGACAGTTTCGGCGCCGAATCTCGTCCACATGCCCCCGAATAACACGGCGAAATGAGCGCCGGCCGTGAAGTGCCCCCAGGGCATTCGTGCTCCTGGGCCATTCTGTGATGCTAGCCACAAATGCATATATATCACCTTCGTCCACATAAAATTGCCGCTGGGAGAGGCACCATGACCTCTCCCTCTCTTCATCACTTTGACGGATGTCCCTTTCCCTGCCTTTTCCCGCTGTTAAATTACTCATGATACTCCGAGATACGTACACATGGCGCCGAAACAAGAGGCCGGGAACAACGTCGAGAACGAGAGCAGTGTGGTTCAAAATGGGCAAGACCAAGTATATCCTTCGGGACTGAAGCTCGTCCTCCTCATGGCATCCGCCTATGCTGCCATGTTTTTAGTTTCCCTGGTACAGCACACTTCCGAAAAAAGATGGCGCCAAAACATCTGCTAACACATATTGGTCCAGGACAAAATGATCATATCGACGGCAATTCCTCAAATCACGGATGAGTTCCGCTCCAAGCAGGATGTTGGCTGGTACGGCACGGCATACCTCCTCACCAACTGCGCCTTCCAGCTCATCTTCGGCAAACTGTACAAGTTCCTCCCCGTCAAGACCACATTCCTTGTCTCGCTGTTCCTGTTCGAAGCCGGCTCGGCCCTCTGTGGCGCGGCACCAAACTCCATCGTATTCATACTGGGAAGGGCCATTGCGGGCCTGGGAGCCGGCGGCGTGCTCCCCGGGATTGTAAGTCCTCATCTTGTTCTCGCCATATTGGCGACGGAAGCCCACAACACGTCCTGAAACTTTGTCTTGTAGATGGTCATGATTGTGTATGCCGTTCCTTTGCACAAGCGCCCCAGGTACCAGGGCTTCTTTGGCGCCTTGTTCGGCATCTCCTCGGTCCTAGGGCCTACGGTTGGCGGCGCGTTCACGACACACGCCACGTGGAGGTGGTGCTTCTACATCAACCGTGAGTTCACCGTTATCTGAGCCCAGATCCCGCAGATCCGGCCATTCAGAAAGCGTCTTGCTCACCTATGGTATCTTCCTTTTAGTTCCCATTGGACTACCCGTCATGGTCCTCGTCTTCTTCTTGCTGCACGTCCCTGGCCAGTCTGCTCCGAAGCTATCGCTCCGAGACAAATTGAAGCAGGCGAACCTTGTCGGATCTTTCTGTCTCGTGCCTGGGGTTGTCTGCCTTTGTCTCGTCCTTCAATGGGGGGGCACGACCCATTCTGTATGTCTTATCGTCACCTGTGACGAGATTTCCTCGCTGGCTTGGGACGCTGACTTGGCCCACGCAGTGGAGCGACGGACGCGTCGTTGGTTTGCTCGTCGCCGCCTTTGTCTTGCTGATCGCGTTCGCTCTGGTTCAAGTCTGGCTGCCGGACCAAGCCATTCTGCCACCACGCATCGTCGCTCAGCGCAGCATTGCCTCTGGCCTCTGGACGAGCGTATGCGTCGGTGCTCACCAGACCATCTTTCGTACGCAAAACACCCGCGCACACTTCTCCCACCAGTTCCGCAGACTAACGCGATACATGCCAGTCTACTTCCTCCCAATATGGTTCCAGGCTATCAAGGACAAGCGGGCCGTTGACAGCGGCATCGACCTGCTACCCATGGTTCTGGTCACTGCTGCAGCGGCCATTGGCAACGGCCAGCTCATTTCTGCCGTCGGCTACTATGCGCCTTCTCTCATCGTCGGGGTGTGCGTCACGGCCATCGGCGCAGGGCTGCTCACCACCTTGAGCGTGGACATCTCGCAGGGTAAATGGGTCGGCTACGAGATCTTGTACGGGTTTGGCCTCGGCCTTTCATCACAAGCCGCCAACATGGCCGCACAGACGGTGCTGCCAAAGCCGGATGTGGCTATTGGCGCATCCTTGATGTTCTTTGCGTAAGCTGTCTGGTGCCTGCATCATGAACATGTTGACTCACGCTCAGTCACAGACAAACTCTTTTCGGCGCCGTCTTCGTCTCGGTTGGCGAGAACGTCCTCGACAACCAACTGTCCCAACGGCTAGCTGGAATACCGGGGTTCGAGACGACTCTCACGACTGGCGCCGGTGTGACCGACGTGCTGAGCAACATTGACATCAAGGACCGTCTCCCGGCTCTAGATGCCTATAACGATGCTTTGCGTACGGTCTTTCGGGTGGCCCTGTACATGGCCTGTATCGCCATTCCCGGAGCATTGGCCATGGAGTGGCGCACCGTCAAGAAAGGCAAACCCGCAAAGGGGAACACCAGTCGGGCAGAAAAAGGTCAGTGTGCCGCTGAAGTACCTGAAGCCTCGACAAGAGGAGAAGATGTTGCCAAGCAACAAGGATCAGGGGCCGGTGCTGTTGTTGCAAGCAAACGGCAATAGGACTGCTACCCGAACCCACCCCCCGCTCTCTCCACGCTCCACTCGCTCAGTCCTCCCATCTAGCCCTCGCTTCTTACGACAGGATAACCTTTGGATGTACTTTGGTACACTTCTGCGAACTATCGATTTTTTTTTTATAAAAAAGGTGTTTTCGTATGTGACGAAAATTATACAATTAACGAACCTACATTGAAGATTTTCATCTCAGCAACGGCACGGAAGAAATGAAGAAATGATCAACTTTGGTGATCGCCGTCGCCGTACCTCAATGCAGCATCCCTTTTTGTGCCCAAGCTGACAGGTTCTGGACTTTCGAGTGGATTTGACCTGCAGAATCATGATATTACATCAATTCAACTTGAACACTCCGAATACTCTATTCCGTCAGCGCATGGTTGGCCGTTTTATCTGTGGCGCAAATGCCAAGCGATCCGCAAGTAGGCTTTCTTTTTGCAGCCCAGTTGAAATCGTCAACAAGTTGACATTACCCAAAATACAGGATATGAAACGGAAATTGGAAAATGAAGAATACATACCCCGCTATGCAGAATCATCCACTCATTCAGATCTTGACATGACTCAATCTTGCCACGGAATGCGAACGCCAAAGTCTTGGGCGACTCTCATTGCTGAGACGACGCACCCCTCCAGAATCACCAGCCCGTCCCAGCACCAGGAACCTGCGAGCCAAACAGCGTCGCCTCCATTGACCCACACATCCTGACCCTCGTCCCGGTCGTCCCGATACCCCAAGTCCTGTGATGGCACATTCTTGCTCATCACGCGATGCATCATGCTACGGCTCTGGGAGTTCCGCAGTGTTCTCGTGAATGTAGTCGTGTACAACGAACCCTCGGACCCTGGCATGATGCCAGACGGACTCGTTCTGACGACCAAGCCGTTGGGCAGAAAATGGAAAGACTCAGACTGGGTGCCTTTGGCTGAGAAGGTGGTTCGAAAGGCCATGAGCTGATCATCGCCGCGACGATACGAGCACCTATCCAGCGCCTCTTTGCCGTCCTCACGTACAATGGATATGCCCCCAGCCGACGGACCGATGATTGAGCTTGTTACGGGGGCTGTGGGAACTGCGCACAGCTTCGCTTTGCACGGTCTGAAAACCTTGGCCGCCACGTTGGGTGCGACGGCGAGCACCACGCGGTCGAAAATTTCTTCGCAGACCAATCGTTTTTCGCCTTTGGTTGATTCCCAGCACACCAGCACGCCGTCGTCGACGCGGCTGACCTCGGTCACTCGCGACCGAAGGCGAATGTCTCTGATGCTGTCACTGAGTTTTGATTGGACTCTGTGGATGCCTCCCCGATTCACGTAGGTTTTTTGCAGAAACGATCCTTTCATGAAATTGACGACATCGCTGGCCGGAAATTCCAACATCTCGTCATGAGAGCAGCCACAAATGACACTCAGGACAGGCAGCAGATACTCGCTGACGTATTTCCGATGCACTCGTATTCTCTCGGCATACTGGCGAAAGGTTTCAGTGTCGCCAACGGGAACTCTTGTTGCCGAGACCACGCTGAGGTGTAGCGCCGGCTGCGTCGTCCGCGGCTTGATAGTGAAGCACGCCGCATAGAACCAAATGTGGCAGATGGTCAATACAATAGTTTGCAGAATATGACGCCAGGGACCGAGCCAGAACAACGGCGACAGCAATAGCATCTCGCGCAGCCTTTTACCATAGACGAAATATTTCCCCGACAGTGCCTCCGGGCCGTCAACTTTGGGGTCCTGGGGGGCGGATGCCGCAAATGTCTTGGTGAAAATCCATGTCAGGCTGATGGGCTGGAAGTCGATCCCTAAGTAGCGATACATTCGGCAGAGGTTGTCGTAATAGCCTTTACAAAAGCTACGGGGTGGAATGTCGACTCGCTCAACGATGCCTGTCTTATCGTTCCGCAGCGTGACCGAAGCCGCATCGAGTGATAGTTTATCTGCCTGTGTTGATGTCAGAAAAGTTCTTGCTTCTTGAACCCAATTGAGGATAGTCTGGGGCGATGCGAACCTGCTCAAAGAGCGTCACCTGGTAGCGGTTCTCCTCATCATGGTCGAGGAGGTATGCCGTTGTCAGCCCAGCCAACCCTGTGCCAACAATGGCGACACGAGCTTTGCGAGGGCGATGCGATATTTCGTCCTCCGAATGCATGTCTGCGTACAACACCAGAGGCGCAAACAGCGTCGAGCATCAAGGACTGATCCAACAAAGAGGTGGAGATGGAGAAGGGTCTCTTCTTAAGTGGCCCGGCCAGGACGGATGCAGTGGTGGCGACATGGTCTGAAACGCGCGTAGTCTGGTGAGATTATAGTAACAGCTCAACGGCGACCTTGGTACTTGAGCGGGATTGACCTAACGCTAGGGTCGCTCCTTCCTCTAAAGACTGGCGCCCCCTGCGCCCAACGTGATCGCTCGAGGGACCGAGCTTGTGAACGGGGCCAATGCGGTTGCATTACTGCAGCTTTGCTCCTCGCGGAAAACGGGGGGGAAAAGGAGACGGGAAAAAAAAAAAGTCATCGTGCATTCGTCCCAAGTCTGCTTCTTGGCAGAAATTGGCCGCCGATGCGACTTCGGCGCAATACTCGGGAGACGGGGCCGAAAATCAAGGTTGTCGGCACTGCCCTTGTTTCTGTCTGCATTGTTCTCACGCACAAGAGGTAGAGTACTGTGCTTTCAGAGATGCACACGACGCAGATCGGTCTGAAGTGAGGTCTCGAATTGCGCTCCGTCTCGCCAGATCGCCAGATCAACAGTTGAGTCTCGCCAACTTTTGACCTAGCTTAGTTCCGGAAAGATCCAGAGCCTGGTCAACTCGACTAAACATGTCTTCGTTCTTTCTCGGCATCATCACAGGCGGGTTGGCCACAGTGGTCCTGCTGATCGTCGGGGCCCTGTTCTTGATCCGCTTCAGCGACATATATGGACTTGGCCATTGGGTGCTCAACGTAGAAGCCCCTTTGCCATCTATGTGGATGAATCTAGGTTTCTGGTATGTGTCCGATGGCTCGAGCATGCCTGTTCTGCATGGCCGATCCCAGAAAACCATTCAGTTGGGCAGTGAACATTTTGTGGCTAATGCAATCGCAGGACGGATCGTGAGGGCAGGCCTGTGCGACAGTTTCAAGAAGCAACTCGAGGGTTATTAGAGAAAATGCTTGAATCTGCGTCTCTTCTGATCGATTGTGACCCGAGCCAGGCTTCTGCGGAGTTGTGCGAGGCTGTCGCTGTTTTGGACGTGGGAATCGGTTGCGGGGATCAGACTGTTGCGCTTGCAGAACTCGTCCACGCACAAAAGCGGCCCGCGTTTCGATACGTAGGCTTGACCCTCAATGCGACTCAACTTCAGACGGCGCAAGCGAGGCTCGAGACGAAGTTTGAATCGAACCAGTTGAGTCGCAATGATTTCCAACTATTCCAAGCGGACGCAGCGAAACCGTCGTCATGGAGCGCGGCCGTTCAAGCTTCCGTAGACAGTCTGGCGGATAAGGTCTTCTCGCAGCGTTGGCTTATAGGGCTAGACTGTCTATATCACTTTTCGCCTTCTCGAAAACTGATCTTTCAGCAGGCCGCCCAAGGCCTCGACGCAAACGTGCTGGCGTTTGATCTGGTGCTGGGCGACGGCGCGACATTTCTTGAGAGCATAGCTGTAAGACTGCTCGCATTCTTCCTCAGCTGCCCTTTCAATACCTTCCTCACGGAAGAACACTACAAAGACCAGCTCGCAGAATGCGGATTTGACAGAGCAAGCATTACTATCGAGGATGTCTCGGACCACGTATTCGCCGGTCTAGCTACTTTCATAAACACTCAAGACACCGCCTTGAAGCCATACGGCATTTCAATGACCGGCTATAGGCTGGTCGGAAAGGTCTTTGCATGGTTTGACAGATCGAGGGTCGTCAAAGCCTCCATCATTGTGGGACGAGTCAAGAGCAAAGCTCAGTGAGCGATTCTTCTAGCCGGCACTGTGGCGGAAAGTGGTTCGTGGTCCCGGGAGCGCGTTGATGAGAGTGATCCTCCGGGCAACTCTGCTAATGAGGGTCTGGACGGGCCGTATTCTCAGAGCAGCCGTGGTAGCTAAACACAGGTCTCCTTCGGCCATGTCCTTGACTAGGTCTCACACCGAAAGAAGTGCATGTCAACCTCAATCGACGGACTGATGCGACCGCCGAGCGTTCTGACATCAATGAGCCTGGCAAAGTGATGGGGTGACGCTGCCGATAACGATCCGCTGTCATGTGGGAACATTTGAGGTGCCCTCGAAAATGCACGGCATCCGACTGCGACACAGCAGGTGACGAATAGGCGTCTTTCCCATCACGCCATGATTAGGAAAAGAGAGACAAGCATGTGTATGCAATTGGCCAATGTCTGATGTGTTGTTTACGCTTATTTGCGCTGCGACGGTTTCTCGAATTGAGTATCGGCATGATCCATGCAAAGTTGCGAGGTGGCGTTTTCGGTTGCAGAAGTAGGCACTTCTGACTTTGCGATCAGCGGGGTCCTGGATTTGCCTCGGCCGGCATTGGAATAGTCTCCAAATACAGAAAAAGAGGATGCCAGACTCCCTTCTTTCTCCTCATGCATTGCTGCCGGACTCTGCAAGGAATGTCTCAAAGCTCCCTGGACGACTTGGACCATTCGCGCGTACAAAGTACACCAATTGTTTTCGCGGGGTGGGTTGCATCGAGAGGATCAAGTGCATCACGCGCCCGGGCAGCCTTCCCTTTTCTATCTGGCTGCCTCGCAGGCAGCCTATGCGCGACGTGATCCGTCCACAACAGGTTGCGAGTCAAGCTGCCGGGCGAACTGAAGCCGAGCCCGAGTCCGAGTCCATGCCATCCTTGCTCGTCACCAAGACCGCCTTGAGGCTAGACCACGACCGCGCGCTGTCACGGCTGTATGCGTGGCACTGTATCATTGCGGAGGAAAGAGGAAGATGAGCGGTAAGCATGACCTAAAAAAGGGTCGCTCGCCGATTCTCAAACACCAAGCTGTGTGTTCTGTATGCGTACAGATGCATTGAAGCGTCCTTGATCCCCACCATGAGACTAACAAGGCGGTTTTCAGCTGCACAGGTTCCGCTCAATGCACTCTTCGGAGGAGCATTTTCCAGAGCTCGTACGTACTATGCCGGCCCTGGAGACCGAATGCAAGCTTCTCATTGACAAGTCACGCAGTTCAGCCATGGCATTTTGCACCCATCTCGCTCGGGGCCATTCAACCTGGTGGCTGGCTCCTGGGGGAGACACAGGCCCTGGCTGATGGTCTTTTCGGCCATGAGCATGACTTCTACGTCTTCGTGAACGAGTCAACCTGGTTGCATAAACCTGGGACTGGGGGTGCCGAGTACAGCAACCTCAACGAGGCCTTGCCGTATTGGTTCAACTCCATTGTCCCTTTGGCGTACTCCCTTGGGGATGACAGACTCAAAGGACAGGTGCAGGCCGTCGTAAAGACTGTCCTGGGATATCAGGATCTTGACGGCTGGATTGGCCCCGAGCTTGGACGTGCGCGGAATTTTTGGGCGCGGGCACCTTTCTTCCTTGGTTTGATCCAGCTCGCTGAGGCAGATGCTGCATGGGAGCAGCCAATCGTGCAAGCCCTGCAGCGGTTCATGCAACTGACAAATGCCATGTTGAAGGATAACAGTCAAGGTTTCACGAATTGCGGTGCCGACGTGGACTGTTCATGGGGGCATGCTCGGATACACGATCTCATCATCACGATTCAGTGGCTCTTGGATCGCTATCCGTCGGAGCAGGATCCCGTGTTGTGGGAGAACATGGACTTATTCTACGCTCAGAATCCCGTCAAGTGGGACGTGTGGTATACCGAATCCACGTACCCCAAGGTCGTGACCAACCCTGATGACTGGTCGATTTTCCCGTACATCCACGGTGTAAACGTGGGGCAAGGTGAGCTTTTTTGGACGGCCCTTTGGCGGGCGGTTGCGCGGGCTCTGGTATGCTGACCCAATATAGGCTTGAAAGCGTCGTCAGTCATCTACAGGGTCAACGGCAGCCAAACACTCAGACGAAAGAGTCATGACGCAGTAGACTGGACTTTCAAGTATCATGGCTCGGCGTCCGGTACAGTGCTCGCCGATGAGAAGCAGACGGGTTCGGCACCATATGTGGGCAGTGAGCTCTGCACGGCTGTTGAGACCAGTTACTCGTTGGCGTACCTCTACCAGGCTTTGGGTAGCAACAGCTTTGCGGACAGAGCCGAGCGGACCATCTTCAACGCCTTTCCGACCATGCTGACAGGAGACAAGTGGGCGCACAAGTACATGGACCAAGCCAATCAGCCCTGGGCCATCAACACAACCAGAGAGGATGGCCAAACACCCCCTGTCTTCACCACCGCCAACAGCGGAGTTGCCACAACGCTCGGCATGGAACCTCAGTACCCGTGCTGCACTGTCAACTACGGCCAGGGATATCCCAAGTTCATTTCCAACAGTTGGGTCAGGGTAGGTGATGGACTTGGACATGCGCTCCTGAGTCCATCAAAAATCAAGACAACCGTCAGTAATGGCACCGTTTCCATCACTTGCGAGACGCTGTATCCCTTTGAAAATACTTTTAGCTACATCATCGACGCAGAAGCCGACTTTGACTTTTACGTCCGCGTTCCCGAATGGGCCACGGGGTTTATCATCATACCGATCTCCGGCATCCTCGTCCGAGGCGGCCGCAAGGGCATGCAAAAGATCCCCGTCAACGCAGGTCGCTCATATGTCACCTATATCATTGAGACGCGGCTTCGGACAGAGCCTCGCCCTGGTAATGCCGTCGCTGTGTTTCACGGTAATCTGCTGTATGCGTTGGACGTTGGCTTTTCGCAAACATCATCCTACCCGCATGCCTATGGCAACCCCAAAGGGCCGGGTCTCGACTACCTGCCGTACAAACAGCTGCGTGATTACTACATCACAAACACAAAGCCTTGGAATGTCGCCATTGATCCGTCGACAATGAATTATCACGGCGTAGGGTTTGAGAGACTCTCAAATCCCATCTTTGAACAGGGCGCGCCTCCGAATTTCGTGACGGTAGATGGCTGTGAAGTCAAATGGAACCTGTACATGGAGGCAACACCAGATTGGGCGCCCGCAAACCCGGTTTGCATCGGAGACAGGAAGACGTATATATTGAGACCATACGGCGCGACCAAGATTCACATGTCAGATCTGCCTGTTGTCCGGTTTTGAGGCGTGCACTGGTTCAAGCAGCATTGAGAGAGTTGTCTGAGAGGGTTTTTTAGTGGAGGGAGAGAGAAAGGTTGTCTATATGTGTCCATGTGTAGCCTGGGGTGCTTGGTGTGGCACGTTTTTCTCCTTTCGTCGAACGTTGCACTTGGGAACAAGGGACGTGGTCTGAAGTCTTTAGCGCAACGTTGGCGCAATGACTCAAGTTGGGGGGCGTATGTCGGCGCATAGTGATAGGTATTTGATCATGCTTGCAACTCGATACAATGGAGGTTGACGACGACGGCAATTGCCATTAGCTCTAGACAGCCTTGTTGTCGCTGATATTGTTATTCGGTAATTGTTTTCATCTCCCCCTCTGCACTCGCGCAGTCGCCACTTGATTCCGGCCACGACGTCATTTTCTACCTTTTCGCGGTACAGGGAGCCACGCGGCGATGCTTCCCAACGATACGACACTTTTGTCCTCTCACCACCTGGCAGGGAGCTTCACACGGGCCACTATCATGAGCTTACTGTCTCATTTCCCGCGAGGCCACAAGTCCCACGAGATGGCCATTGCCCGCTCGCGATTTCTTCACGTTCACAATAGCCGGCTCACCGACAACGGGTTTGATTCGTGACATCACCAAAGCTGCCTCGCGGAGTACCGATAACCGGTCACCTCATTGAGCCTTTTATTCTCTCATCGACAGTTTTCCTTCCTCATCGGGTGGGGGTTTCCTCGGGAGGCTGGAGGGTGCTCTGGGGCGAGAAAGTTGGGGGTCCTATCGCGATGCCTCCGCCGCCCCAGAAGATAGCTCCCGTGGTTTTTTTTTTTTTTCTTCTTTCTGTTTTCTCCATAGCGGCGGCCGCTCGCTTAACCATCTACACTACTTTACCTGGTCAAGTCTGGTCTGCCAAGACACCAGCCAGGGTAGGAGGAGCCACTCACAGTGGGCAAAAAAAGGGCCAGCCAGCCGGCCGGCCCAGCGCAGCCCGGCAAAGTCATGAGTCGACGTCGATCAGCCCGGGCTTAAGTTCATTAGCTTTTGCGGGGAAGGCAGAGGGAAGAGAAGGGAACAAGGCTCAACCAGTATCTCTTTCCCCGCTCTCCTCTTCCGCGCCCTCTTTTTTTTCCCCCTCGACATCCGTTCCTGAATCTGTTTGAACCTACATACAAGAGAAGGTTCGGTTATTGCAAAGGGAAAAAAAATAAGGGTGCAGCGCGGGGAAGGAAAGCCACAACGCGCGTCGTCATGATGTTGCTTTCTGACGGCACCGATACACCCTGATCACGTTTGCTCGCTCGCTCTCTCGCGTTCTTCGGGCGAAACATAGGACGTATGTCACCTTGCGGGTCAACTGATTGTTTTGTGGAATTCGGGTTGTGGGAGAACAGTTTTGTTTTTCCATTTGACGTGGGCTGCAGACGCATCGGTGCGGAGAAAGACCAGGCTGGCCTTATCGAAAGAAGAAGAGGTGGGAATGGACGTTCCGTCCCACCCGATTTGGGGTTACACGGCACTGGGCAGAACAGACTGATGCATCAGAAAAGAAGGCAGAAAGAGAGGGAGAGAGAATGCAACCAGGTGATTGCCTGCAGGTTCGGGGAGGGGGCGTGGGGTTGGGAAGAAAAGGTCCGTGGCGAGGCGTGGCGTGGGGGGGGAGAGGGGGGCGCACGAACGAGAGACCTGCATGTTGTCGTGGACTTGTGACTTCATCGAGCAGCGAGCCGCAGCAGTTTTGGGAAAGCGATGAAGAGGCAGGGGAGCAACAGGGCCAGACAGGGTCGGCATTTGAACTTTTGTTTTGCTTTTTCTGCTTTTTCTCGTGTGCGGTACATTCTTTGTCGTCTGTCGGGTGCATCGGCTGCTGCTTTTGTGCACCGGAGTGAGATTTTGCATAAGAATGATTGATGCTTGTCAAGAACTGTTCTATATAATCTGTCTCTTATTCCGGCATAATTCCTCCTTTTTTTTTGGGGGGGGGACCATCTCTTGGCTACCTCTTGGCTACCTCGTTTCCTTCACACACTCTTCTGCCGTCCGCTGCCCTCTCGCGCTGTCCTCTCGCCTTGCCCTTCTCCGCTCCTCCCTGACCAGTGCCGTGGGTAGCCCCTGCCTCGCGCGCGTGCTCTGTGGGGCTTTTCCGGCTGAGGCTCGCCTTGTGGTTGCGACTGGGCATTGGCATTGACTCGCCCACCAGGTCGGTCGCCTTTTACTTTTCCTCACCACCATTGCGAAGTGGAAAAGAGAGGGAAATAAAAAAAGAAGGAGAACAAGATAAAGAGGAGGGGAGAGAGCGAGCGAGCGAATTGGAGAGTGAAAGAGAGAGTGAGCCATCAAACGGCAGCGCGGGCTCTTATACCCGCAGCTCTGCTTCGGATGCCCATCCAGTCAAACGACTGCTTTTCATCATGGCCTCCAAGCTCGTCAGCGCGCACGACGAACACCAAGACGACATGGTGAAAGACGACGGACCGGTCGAGCACTTGTCGCAGACGGACGGGACCTTTTCCGCCGTGGGCGATGGCCAGGTCACGCTCACGGAAGAGGACAGCCGCCGCATCTGTCGCAAGACGGATCGTGTCATCCTCGCCATCCTCGTCTGGGTCTACTTCCTGCAGATTCTCGACAAGTCGGTCCTCGGCTACGGCGCCACGTACGGCCTCAAGACGGACACTGGTCTGACGGGCAACCAGTACTCTCTGCTGGGGTCCATCGCGCCCATCGCCCAGCTGGCATGGCAGCCCTTTTCGTCTTTCCTGATCGTCAAGGTGCCGCATCGCATCCTGATGCCCTCGCTCTGCCTGGGCTGGGGCATCGCGCAAGCTGCCATGGCCGCCTGCCACAACTTCAGCAGCCTCATGGCAGCGAGGTTCTTTCTGGGCCTCTTCGAGGCCGGCTGCCTGCCCCTGTTCAGCATCATCACGAGCCACTGGTACAGACGAGCCGAGCAGCCGATCCGGGTCGCAGCCTGGTACTCGACCAACGGCGCGGCCACCATCGTCGCCGCGGGCCTGTCTTATGGCCTCGGCCACATCAAATCCGACGTGCTCAAGGAGTGGCAAATGTAAGTATCCGTCCGCGATGCAAACAAACTTGCACGTGCCACTCGTGCTTACACAGGTCTCTCTCGGGCAGCATCTTCCTATTCGTCGGTCTCGTCACCATCGTCTCGGCGCCGTTTGTGTACTGGAAGCTCGACAGCGACGTGGCCTCGGCTCGGTTCCTCACGGAGCGCGAAAAGGCACAGGCGGTCGAGCGTCTGCGCGCGAACCAGAACAGCACGGGCTCCCGCGAGTTCAGATGGCGACACCTGCTCGAGATGGTTCTGGAGCCCAAGACGTACCTCTGGATCGGCATGACGCTGCTCCTGAACGTGGGTGCCAGCGTCACCAACACGTTTGGTCCGCTCATCCTGCGCGGCCTGGTGTCGGACAACTACATGACCAGCCTCCTGAACATGCCCTTTGGTGCGGTACAGATCATTGTCATCCTGCTGGCCAGCTTCCTTGCGCAAAAGGCCCGTCTCAAGGGCGTGGTCCTCTGCGCCTTCATGCTGCCTGTCGTCGCCGGTCTCGCGGTGCTCTACTCGGTGCCCCGGGATCACGAGACCCCGCTCCTGGTCGGCTACTACCTGCTGGCCTTTCTCTTTGGCGGCAATCCGCTCATTGTCACGTGGATCGTGGGCAACACGGCGGGCACGACGAAGAAGTCGGCCGTCATGAGCGTCTACACGGCTGCCAGCTCGGCCGGCAACATCATCGGGCCCCTGCTGTTCAACGAGGCGGATGCGCCGGCGTACAAGCCGGGCCTGCGAGCGTGTCTCGGCATCTTTGTGGCCCTGGCGGCCATTGTGTTGATCCAGTGGGCCAATCTGGTGTTTCTCAACAAGCTGCAGGAGAGGCGGCGGGTGCGCAACGGCAAAAAGGCCAAGGTGGTCGATCACTCGATGGAGTCGACATACCGCGCGGCGGCGGAGACTCGGGACGACGAGGACGCGTGTGGACGGGGGGTCTTGGGAGCGAGCGACTGTGCGAGCGACGAGCAGGCGGGCGGCGAGCAGGCGTCTTTTGATTTGACGGATCGTCAGAACGACGAGTTTATATACATATACTAGGGCCACGAATGCGATGATGCAATTTTCTTTGTGTTTAATCATTCATTTCTTCGCTTCCTGACTCGGAAATGCCTGCCCTGTCAACAAGACCAGCCGCGCGGGCAAGCAACTCCATCCCAGGAGGAGGCATGGCTGTCCGGTCCGCGACAGGACGCGAAATGACATCTGGGGACGCCTGCTCCACAGCCGTCGATACACGCAGCCGCGCGCCGCCGACGACGACGACCCTCTGCCATTTCTGCTCGTCACTCGGGTCTTGCACCGTGATGCACGGCCGCGGTATTGTGTTTGCCTCCGGCGGCCCTACCGGGGGTCGCCTGCGGCGGGCCGGCCTCGCAAGCTCGATGGAGCACGGTGGTCTATCACGCCTTGCGCCTTGTATGGCGAGACCTGGACGATGTGTGGATTTGCCTCCGGCGGCGCTGCCGCGGGCTGGCCTCGCACGCTCGGGGGGTCGCCATATGAAACGCAGACTCGACATGTACATCATGGCGATTCCTCGAGCTTGCGAGGCCAGCCCGCGGCAGCGCCGCCGGAGGCAAAGATACTCAGTGCCCAGCTTGGTCTTGCCATGGGTGAAGCCAAACAAAGCAAGGTGTGATGTATTATGGTGCTCTATCGAGCTTGCGAGGCCACAGCGCCGCCGGAGGCGAATTCACCCATTATTGACGTCTTGCCACAGACAGATGAAGCAAGGCGTGATGGATTACAGTGCTCCAGCGAGCTTGCGAGGCCGGCCCGCGGCAGCGCCGCCGGAGGCAAATTTACATATGATTCATGTCTTGCCAAAGATGAAGCAAGGCGTGGTCAATCACAGTGCTTCACCGAGCTTGCGAGGCCAGCCCGCGGCAGCGCCGCCGGAGGCAAGTTTACATATAATCTATGTCTTGCCAAAGATGAAGCAAGGCGTGGTAAATCACAGTGCTTCACCGAGCTTGCGAGGCCAGCCCGCGGCAGCGCCGCCGGAGGCAAATCTTGCCGCCCCACGAGATGCTGAGGAGATTCTGCCGCGGGCTGGCCTCGCGAGCTCGAGGCGCGCAAGCTGTTGGATGTCTGGAGGTTGTGCGCAGCGAGGCGGCCTTGCCGTGCCGTGCCAGCAGGAACAGCTCAGCGCAGCGCAGCGCAGCAGACCGGTATACGCTGGGTCTGCACGGCACGGTGGCCACGCAGGGGCAACCACTGCTCGGTGGCCGGACGCGGAGGGCCTGCGTTGCTCGCGCGCGCGGCGGCGTGATGCGTCGTCCAGGGTGCCTGTTGCTCTCTGCACAGAGAATTCGGGGACGTGAACCATGTCGCGGGGCGTGCTTGCTTGCTTGCTTGCTTGCTTGCTGTGACGTGGGCTGCCCACGCCCGGGACGCAAAGCCGGGAGCTGGCCAATACGTCGACTCTGATACCTTGCCCACCTCCTGCGTGACAAAGAAACATGCTTCCTGAGGTAAGGTATTTGACCGTATATGGGTGCCTTGCTATGGTTTTGCCCGACTATGCCTTGCCTTGCCTTGCCTTGGCCACCCTAACCCGCGCACGCGCTCTGCGCCAGGCCCAGAGATGGAGGGACCAGGTGTGAGAGCGTATCAGAAGCGGTCTCGTGGCGCGTGGCATGTTCCTCTCACCACTGCGAACGTGCGCAACTTTCTCACATCTGCTTTTTTTTTTTTTCATTCGATTTTTTTTCCTCACCTTGTCTCTATTCTCCATCTCGACGCAGTGTCCCGCGCCTTTCGTCGAATATGCGCCGAGGTCTGTACCACCCGGTTTTCCAACGGTCGTGAGCGGCAGCACGCTTACAACCACGCGCCCCATCCATCCGTCCATCCATCAGCCCCCCTCCCCCAAGCAGACTCACACCGGTGCTGCCAAAGTTGTTGCTTCATTGGTCCGTTGGAGCGGCAGAAGATGGCGCCACACCACGCGCACCCGTCTGCCTGGGTAGAAACCGGGGTCTGTTCGGGGACGGCGAGGGGAGGCGCTGCAGGCGTCTGGCACAAGCAAGGGGCAGAGGCTATGCGCATTGTATCGTCTCGCTATTGCAGGTGCTCCCGGGTACGTGCATGTAAGACGTCTGCCTACTTTACGGAGCGCGGTTTGCACCTATGCCAGGCGAGACTGACAGCCGCGCAGTGTATGTGTATGTGTGTGTGTGTGTGTGTGTGTGTGTGTGTGTGTGTGTGTGGTATTGTGGTTTCCAGAGAAGACGCTGCCCGTGGGTCCCTCGACAGGTCACAGGACCTGGCGAGCCAGCGCGTCGTTTCTCCCCGTCCTCTCTTTGTCTTTTGCAATCGATGGTAGTATTCTTTTTGGGTTGTCCCTTTTGTGCGTCCTGACCTCTCCATCCTTGACCACGTATCTTTGTTTTCACTTTTTCTCTTAGTTTTTCCATACTTGTTAAGCAAGGCTTGGTCCATCACAGTGCTCCATCGAGCTTGCGAGGCCAGCCCCCGGCAGGGCCGCCGGAGGCACAACGCTGTCATGGTGCTTTTGCGTTAGCGGTTGTGCCTCCGGCGGCGCTGCCGCGAGCTGGCCTCGCACGCTCGAGGAACCGCTATAGTATATACGTTTCAACCCTGCGTCTTACATGGCACGCCTCCGAGC
>JAPFUF010000471.1:0-32049 GCA_030780645.1 Aschersonia sp. MBC 508 | reverse complement strand
CACGGCACGGCACGGCACGGCCCGTCAACTCGAGTCGCCAGCAAAGACATAGAGAGAGAGAGACACGCCCGCGGCACACACGACGGCCGCAGCGAATCCCAATTCCACGGCCGCGGACACTTGCTAGCGACGTCAATGTTGGCATCATTTGTGTTTATTGCTTCTCGTGCTGGAGCTGCCTTGCGTACGTACTCTCCCGCTGGGGCCGCCGCACCGCACCCCGGCTCAGTCAGCCCCGTCAACCATCCAGCCAATCAATCTGTGGCAGCGCTTCTCCCCATGACGTGGTCATTCTTTCCCCGAGAAAGACCAGACCAAAAAAAAAAGAAAAAAAAAGAAAGAAAGGGAAAAAACGGATACTGGAAACAGTTTGGAATCCCCCCTCCTTCCCCCCTTTCCCTTGGCAGCTTAGAGTCTCCGTCCTCTCCCGGATCCCCCTTTCCAAAAGGGAAAAAAAAAATCATATGTATTGTACATGCTGGCATGCATCCGCTTCCTCCGCTGGCTGACGTCCTGTCACCACCTGGGCATCACCTCGCCTCTGCGTGCGAGGCGAATCTGTCCGTCTCTCGGCCCAGAAGAAAATGAGACTTCTCGACACTACTAGATCCCCGTGCTTTTTTTGTATATGCTCTATGAAAATGCGGCATCGCGTCATGGGAAACAAGACCAACCACAATTGAGGGAATCCCAAGGCGCGCAAGAAAAAAGGAGAAAAAAAGGTGCATGATGGGCATCGACGCGAGTCGTGCCTTCGCACATGGCCGCGTCTCATGCATGAATGAGGAAGAAATCGAATCAATCATTAGAGGGCGAGTTGGGCGAGCTGAGAGCAATCATGTTAGTGCTGGATTGCAGGCCATCGGTGCGGCAGAACTTACTATTGGTTGCCCGAGTTGCCCGGACCAGGAGTCCGGGGCGAGAAAGCCGGCGACGTCGGCGAGTAGCTGGGACTCGTTGGGCTTTGCTGGTTTCCGGGACTTCTCTGGAAACTCGGGCTCGTGGGCGAGTATGCCTCGGGAGACGTGGGGGACCAAGAGGGGGAAGCCGGAGAGTAGGACGGGGAAGTAGCACCGGCCCCGTGCAGGTTCGGCGACGCAGGGCTGTAGTTGGGACTGGCCGGCGAGTAGCTGGGCGACGTGGGCGAGTTGAACTGCGCCGGAGACGTGGGTGAGTAGTGGCGCGGCGACGTGGGCGACGTGGGCGAGTAGCTCGGCGACGTCGGGCTGTAGTTGGGGCTGGCAGGGCTCGTCGGCCGCAGCATGGGAGACGTCGGCGAGAACGACGGCGACGAGGGACTGAACGATGGCGACGTCGCGTAGCGGCCCATGCCTCCATCCATGAGCGGTGACGTCGGCGAGTAGCCGGCATTGGGCGACGAGGGAGAGTAGCCACCCATGCCAGCGCTGAACGGCGATGTCGGCGACGTGCTGAAGGGGCTCGTGGCGCCTCTGGAATATGGGCTCATAGATCCCATTCCGCCAAAGCCGCCGCCGACGCCACCGTAGTCGGTGCCGAAGCCCGAGGGTGCCTCCGGACCAGCACCCTGGATGGGCGAGAAGTTGCCAGCGGCCGGCGAGTTCATGCTCATGTAGCCCGAGTCGTTCGACATGGGCGATCCCGTGTCGTAGGGTGTGGCCGCTCCCATCGCTTCGCCGTCCTTGACTGGCATGCCAGGCATCAGACCCATGCGCGAATTGTCCGATATCACCGTTTCCAGCATCTTCGGGTCGAGGTACACATCAAAGTTACCCGTGCCCATAGGTGCGAGTTGTCCAAGCATGACGTTTTCAGAAATGCCGCGGCAGTCGTCCAGCTCTCCGGTCGCGGCGGCTTCCAGGAGAATCTCCACCGTTTCTTCAAAGGAACACCGCATCAACGCACCAGTGTCGGCGCGATTAATGCCGTGACGCGTCACGGCGGAAATACTGCCACGATACGTCATGACATCAACCAGCAGCGCAATGTGTCGATGGTTGACATAGGAGCCGTCAAATGCTAGCACATTGGTCAGCTCCTTGGACAGTGCAGATCGGGCGGCTTCGATCCCAAACACTTCCACAATCTGCCACAGATCATTCGTATAGGTACGCGTCGGGTCGACGCCATCAACTGCCAGCACGTCTCTCAAGGCGGAACCTGACGTATCGAGGTACCACTGCGTGCACTTCTCATCATCCTTCTTCGCGAGCTCGGATCCATCCGTGTCAACCGTCAGGCGAGTGCCTTTAGTCAGGAAGGCTCGTTCGACTCCCGGAACGCCTCTCAGAGTCAGCGTGTCGAGAAGATGGGCTTCCAAGCGCTTCAGCATCACATCGTCTTCAATCTTCCTCTCACCGTCCTCGTCCTTATCGTCGTCGGTCCGGATCGTGCGAATACGGATCACCTGATCGTCCGCATTGTTGTCGCTAAAGATGACTGCCAGGTCGCTAGGATATTCTTCCTTGATTCGCTGCGCCACATCGTCAATCTTAATCTCCTTGTCGAGGAGCTTTTGTCGGTCAAGAGTAATACGCAGCAGCCACCTGGACTGCTGATCCGTCGTATCTTGTGCATCATCAGGGATCAAGAAGTAAGACTCGACCATGTCCATGTCCTCGTCAATGTTCGTCCCTTGAATATCAGGGTCGTAGTAAATTTCCGTCATTGAGGTAATGGACCGAAGATTGGTGTACTCAACCATGCTTCGCAGCTTCTTCGCCTGCTCCTGTGTGCCCAGATAGGTGTTCAGATACACGGCCATGCTGGGCGTCTTGATGTCCTTGGCCAGATTGAGAATCTCCTTGAGACGTGGCACGCCAAGAGTGACGTTCTTAGAAGACACACCCGCGAAATGGAATGTGTTTAGTGTCATTTGCGTCGCGGGCTCTCCGATAGATTGTGCAGCCAAAACACCAACCATTTCACCGGGACTGACGAACGATCGGTCCCAGCGATTCTGCAGTTCGCCCAGCACATGATCAAAAGCCAACCTGTTTAGCCGGTGGGTCTTGACAATCTCCTTGAAGGCAAGACGCGAACGTATCAACGCCTTGAAGAGAATTGTGGCATTACGATCAGCCTCGATTGAGATAGGATCGGTGCCCCTGACAATTGTCAGCTCGCTGAGCAGGTTTTGAATACGAGGTATGACGTCCGCGGGCCGCAGGTTGCTGCGGTCAGTTGCCCGCACGTTGAATACACGCTTCGCAGTCTCAATGATTCGACCAATGTTAAGCGGGAGCTGCATCATCTCTTCTCCCATTTTTGCCCGGTTGATGTCTCTGACGGTGTGACGATCCTCGACAAGGGCGTCCCATTCAGAATCCAAAAGATCCATGGATTCCTTGTCACCCGCCAGCTCATTGCCGTATTCGTAGTCCTTCTTGAACCATTCGGGGGGGTTTGCAAGGTCCAGACGGTACTTATTTTCAAAGGCAGCGTCTGACATCTTGAGAATACCCAGTTTCTGCTTTTCAATGCACATGGCGTCCAAGCCATCTTCCCCGTACAGGAACTGAATTATATCGCCCAGCGAATTTCGAACAGTCCCGTCGTAACGGGCGCTCAAATCCTCAAGAGCCTTGACCAGACGCCTCTGAATATATCCTGTTTCAGCTGTCTTGACGGCCGTATCAATCAGACCCTCACGACCAGCCATCGCGTGGAAGAAGAATTCCGACGGGGTCAGCCCTCTAAGGTACGAGTTTTCGACAAAACCACGAGCCTCGGGAGAATAATCGTCTTTGGTGAAGTGCGGCAGCGTGCGATATTTGAAACCGAACGGAATACGTTTTCCCTCCACAATCTGCTGGCCCACTAGTGCGGTCATCTGAGAGATGTTGATCGAAGATCCCTTCGATCCCGATTCGGCCATGGTGACAGCATTGTTCGAATCTTTCAGACTCCTCTGGGTGGTCGTGCCAGCCTGGTCGCGAGCAGAATTGAGGGCCATAGACACCTTATTCTCAAAGGTGGCTCGAACATTCATGCCAGGAAGAGCCTCAAGCTCATTATTAGTGGCTTGAGCCGTCAACCGGGCAACTTCAGCCTTTTGCGTGTCGATGTGAGCCTGGACTTTTTCAATGGTCTGCTTGTCTGGCACAGTATCACCGATACCGATGCTGTGACCATTGTTAAGGAGCCAGTAAGTCACGACTTGTTGAACTCCATTCAGAAATGCCATGGCTCCCTCGGGCCCGAGTTCATTATAGCTCAGATGTATGATGCCACCGGCAGCCGCACCAATGTTCTTCTTCTTCAAGAGTCCGTACAAAAGTTCGCCGCTCTGAATGAGGAGACCAGTATCCTTGAGAGGAATGTTTGCATTGTCATCGCCGCCGGAAGACTCTGGTGAATGTAAGCTGATTTCCTTGGGGATAACCATGCTGATGAGCTGCTTCCCGGTCCAACGAGGGCGTGGCTTCAGAATGGCGGGCTGGGGGATGACACCGTCCCAATTCGGGACCCAAAGCATCATATTCATCACCATCTCCTTATCAACAAAAGTGTCCCTTCTGCAAATCTTGTACGCACCAGCCAGAGAATCCTGCACGATTCCCATCAGGGGGCCGTTCTTCTGAGGGGAAACGATGTTGTTGGGCACGAGACAAAGCTCCTTGACCTCTGCACGAGTTTCCTCAGTCTGCGGGACGTGCAAGTTCATTTCGTCTCCGTCAAAGTCGGCATTGTAAGGTGATGTAACGGAGAGATTCAATCGGAATGTAGAATAAGGCATAACGCGTACGCGATGACCCATCATGGATTCCTTGTGCAAAGACGGCTGACGGTTGAATATGATGTAGTCTCCGTCCATTAAATGTCTTTCGACCTTCCATCCGTACTCCAGGGATATCTGTGCTGCTCGCCGATGATGCCGCAGATCGATTCGGGTCCCGTCGGCTCTGATGACATACTTGGCCCCAGGATGCTCGTTTGGTCCATTCTCAACCAGTTGATGCAGCTTACCAATGTTGTAAGGCGTGACAGTCTCAGGATAGGTCAGAGTTCTGGCGATGCTGCGCGGTACACCGACCTCATGGAGTGACAGATTGGCATCGCCAGTGATGACGGTACGCGCGGAAAAATCCACACGCTTGCCCATCAAGTTACCTCTCAATCGTCCTTCTTTGCCCTTCAATCGCGCTCTGATAGCCTTGACGGGGCGGCCGCTCTTTTGCAAGGCACGAGGTTGACCAGCAATGTCGTTGTCCATGTACGTTGCAACGTGATATTGGAGTAACTCTTCGAAATCTCTGGCAATGTGTTGCGGTGAGCCTTCGCGGATGGCTTGCTTGACGTTCCCATTTGCTCGAATGATGTCGCCCAATTTGTACGTCAGATCATCTTCGTTTCTCATGCCGGTGCTCGTGCCGTCCATCGATATGCTGGGTCGGACGGGTGGTGGTGGAACAGGCAAAACTGTGATAATCAACCATTCTGGGCGCGCGTAGTCTGAGTTGAGCCCCATGTGCTGCAGATCCTCTTCGGATATCCTTCTCAATATACCGTGAGCCATTTCGGGAGTAATCGGTACGGTCTCCCGTCGTTTTGGGCCGTCTTCTTGTGCGACATCAAACGCGGCCTTGAGCTGAAGCGCAGCTTGCCGCACTTGAGGCTGCACGTTGCCGCAGCCGCCGTGGTTGCTGGCAACTGGCTTCATGCCGGGCGCAAACTCATCATCATTCTTTTCAGTGCGATCTTCGTTTTCACATCTCCGCTTCTTCTTGCAGACTGCCCAGACGCGGTTAAAGCGAAGCTTAGCATCGCGCGTGCCGATGGCGGTGACAAACTCAGGATCACTCTGAAGAAAAATGACTGGTTAGCGTTCAAGCGTCAAACAAGAAGGCTGCTTAGACGAATGGTAGACCAACAGTATCGGCCAACACCTTGCTACAGTTGTGGCAGACAATTTCCAAGATCTTCTTGACCTTCTTGATGAATCCTGGGTGGTACACGGGTTTCGCTAGTTCAATGTGTCCGAAATGGCCAGGGCAATCACTCATGGCCTGGGTACAAGTCTTGCATTTGAAGCCTCTGTCGATGGAACCAAGAAGGGGATCGTTGAGGCCACCATCACGTGGCTTCGTACGAGTTTCATCCATTGTCTCCGGATACAGAATGTGGCAAACGCTCATGTTTTTGATCTCCTCGGGCGACATGAGACCAAACTGGATCTCTTCGACCGTCTTGAGCGGTGCGCTCGAAAACGGGGGGTGATAATTTGCCATGCTTTCTGTTCGCCAGGAACTCGTTCTCGAATGATGACTGAAGCGACCGGATGAATCGAAGGAAAGCTATTGGGACGAGGAACCGCGATGTCAACGTCCGGCCAAGAAAGCCCTAAATCGTCCCCAGAGAGATATTGAATGTGAGGCTCTGGGATGGATGCAATCCTGAACGGCCGTACGTTGATGATTTATGATCAAGTGAACGAAAACTGAATGCCGCTCAGTCCTATGCGCTCGCCCTGGCCCCGGCCGAAGGCCCAGGAGACGATGAATCCTTCGCCTCCGTCGCCACCACGCCCAGAATCGTCCGAATCGTGCAGGTATTGTCTGAGACAGCGAACAGCACCCTAGGGCGTGCTTATTGACAATGCGCTCGATGTCCGACGCGCGGGTTGATGAGTTTGGGTCGATGGGCGAAGGTTTTGTCAAGATTGAGGCGCGAGGTTCGGGGGGCGGCTTGGAAGATTCTACTATGGGGGCGGCTGGAAACGCACTGACGCGCTAAGCCTATTAGGGTTGGCCCACAGTCCCCTGTGCCGTGTCATCGATGCCTAAGGTTGGAGCTTGCGCTTCTATTCACAGCTGCAGCAAACTTTGAGCACCAACATTCGTGCACCCTGCTCATGACCTTCTCGCGTTTGCACGTTTCCCTTTGATGTGGGGTCTATTGTCTCTCTGTTCAAAGCAGGTTCCAGCCTGAGGTGTCACAATATAAAGAAGCTAGACGCGTCATCTGTTCAGACGTATACTTTACGCATATCTACTTCACTTGAGTATCCGGCAGCAGCACTCTTGCGAGCTGAGCAGCGGGTACCGTTTCATTTCCGCAACCCGAATGGGCAGCCGCGCGATCATTTTACAAGATTTCTTCCGGTAAACCGGCGAGTAGCGTATGGCGAAGCTAGACGATGCGAAGGCTCTTCGTAAAAAGTTCCCACTGCAGCAACCTTGAAGTATACTTGGGTGTCTCGATAGCGACAATCAGCGATATGATGCTGACCTGCCAGCTTGAGCCATACTACTCTTCCTTGTCTGTCTAGTGGAACGCTGAGACTGAGTGCGGGCTGCACTCACGCCCAAGATCACTGCGTGGCTGCGGAGTTTAAGTCATGCTGTGATTTGAAGCGGCCCACAACAAACGAGAACAAGCGGAATCTTCACCAACAGCGAAGGGCGGTTCCTATAGTTGTTTGCGATGCGGCTTTCTGGTATGAGCGCAAAGAGACAGGCTCTGTGTGATTTGTAATGTCTCTCGAGGCCAGGTGAGTTGTTGAGTTGCGTGGCTACTTCTTCTTGCCTCGACCGCCTCGACCGCCAGCATTCTTCTTCACACCGACTGAATCGACCGGGACATCAACGTCGCTTTGGCCCTCGCCAGGACTTCTTCGTCGCATGGTCCCAGTGGAAACGGCAACGAACTCGTCTTCGCTGTCGCTTTCGCCCAGGTTGAAGAGGATGGGCATGCGGAAACTGTCATCCTCGTCATCGAACTTGGAAGGATCCAAGGTCAGAACGTCAACGTCCTCATCTTCGGCATCGAGTCGTCGCCGATGGATCTCTTCTTGGGCATAAATATCGAATTCGTCCTCTTTTTCGATGTATTCCACGTTTTCCTCCACTTCTGCAAAATCTGGCGCCAATGCCGACCATTTTTGAGGGCTTACCACAGACCAGATATATATGCGGCCTGTCTCCAAGCCGCAAGCTGCTAGCAGTGCTCGTGATGGGTGCCATTCGATAACGCCTTGTTCCTCCTTGGGGTCCTTCAACATGCAAACCAGACTGCCATGGTTCCGCTCCCATACGTAAAGCTCGTGGTTGTTATACGTCGATGCCGCCACGTATTCGCCAGTGGCGCTGAAGGTGACGTGGTTCCATGATAGTTTGTTCACCACGTCCTGAAACTTGTGCTCTAGAGGAAGCTGTATGGTATCAAGATCCAAGCCTTCCACCGACAGATTAGGTATTCGGAAGGTACGGATAATTCGATCTTGCGAATTCACAAGCAAATCCCTCCCTGATGTCGTGATGCGTAACGTCGTGATGATACCTGAGCAAAGTTTTTCCGAATATATAATCTCATGATCTTTGGCATCAATGATGTTGATTTTGCCTTTACTCGTGCCAGCTATGACATGGTCGCCCGTCGCAGTCCAAATAGCAGATGTTGTCTTTTCTTTTGCATCCTCCTTTGCTTGTTTCTCCTTCAACGCTGCGTCACCGTCCGTGTTCAGTCGCCTAGGAACGGATGGCAACGTGTGTTTGACATCGTCTGGTTCCGTTATGTCCACCAAGACGGGCTGTTCTTCGAAAAGGGAGGCCACAAACTGGAAGCTAAAGAGGTTAGCCCTCCGCCACATAAGCTTAGACACGATGAATCTGCACATACTGATTCCACGGATGCAACTCCGCAATGTACGCGGGTGCGCGGAAACGCACCTCGCGCAGTTTCTTACCGTCTTGGAGATCCCACAGAATGGCCTTCCAACCTTGGCAAGTAGACAGAAGGTATCTCCCACATCTCGACCAGCTCAAGAAGGTGATATTTTTGCTGTGACCTCTCAATTTTCTAGCCACACCCATGGTCTCCAGGTCCCATACCGCTATGGCTCCATCGACTCGACCGGACGCAAGATAGTCGCCCTTCCGGTTGAAACGAAGGACGGTGGCATGTCCGGATCGTATGGTGTTCGTGATGCTTTCGGGATAGTCCTGCAGCAGGTAGTCATCGGACAATAAGAGATTCATATTGCGCAGAGGCGATTCCTGAAAGGTTGAAGGGAGACATGAGTCAGCCTCTTGTCGTTCAAAGTTATTTAGATTGCTATGTTGGCGCAAAGACTTGCGAGAATCTGCGCCGGCGGCTTGAGCGACCGACGCGTTAGCAGCCAGGGTCTCACAACGAATGGGGGTCCTGTGGTGGGGCAAACTGCTGCTCTTGGCTCTAGCGTCGAAATGGAACTGGAAGGAGTAGTCGGAGTGGTGCGGCAGGCGTGGGCGTTGTGAGCATTTCAATGCTGAATCTTCATTCGGACTGTTAGCGACTCAGCTGTCGCCGTGTAAAAACATTTTCCACTACAATAGGGACAGCTGTAGAAATCTGTGCTGACTCGGCCGCATTCATGGCCAATTCAAAGTGAGTCCTTTGCTGTTGCGATCGTCATTTCCCAGTGAAGCTGATGAGATTACCAGGTTTGAATATGTACGAAATTTCGAACAGTCAGACTCACTGTTGCCCAATACATGGATCGTAGTTCGTGTCGATGGTCGTGCATTCACAAAGTAGAGTCTTTCCAGACTTTTCTCGAACATGTCCGGCTTTGCTGACGGAGTCTTCTCCAGAATGTGCGCCAAGTATAATTTCCAAAAGCCTAATGACCGAAGAGCTTTAGATCTGATGAACGCAGCCGCGAAGGCCGTGGTTGTTGAACTCCCCGAAGTAATCATCGCATACGGCGTCAGCGATGAATTCAGGTGATTCCTGTTCAAGATTCATTGGCAACCAATTACTGATGATGCCACCGATGCAGTTTCATCTTCCACAAATCCTGCACCCTGTTCGAGCGACGTGGAAGGTGAGAAGCTGGAGCCCGACTTGAGGGGACGGAGATCTAACTTCGAGCAGCAAACTAGTTAGTACCGTAGTCTCAACATTCACAGCCAACTACGTCCACTCATGGCCCATCTTCTTTCCGGAGATGGGCCTGTCATTGCCTCTTCCGACTTTTGACGGCCGCGCTGTATGTTATCCGAGTGTTCAGAATCTCCGGGATTATCTCAGCTGGCGGCAAGCTGACTGTACGTTGTGTCCTATCATCTCGAAGATCATGGGAGGTGCTGATGAGCAGGTCATATTAACAATCTATACAACACCACCTTTTGGGCGCTCATTCAAAATGGTGGGATGGACAACAAAGAGGCCGAGAAGACCCTAGCGGTATATATTCTTCCTTTCAAAAACCTATCCGGCCTCAATCTCACATAAAAGCATATCAGGGAACTCTGGCAGCAGACAAGAATGAAATTTTGTTCTCAAAATTTCAAATAAACTACAATAAAGAACCGGAGATGTTCAAGAAAGGCAGCGTTCTGTTCAGAGACGTAAGCATGATAGTTTTTCCGCATTACCTTAGCGGACAGACTTGGCTCATCCAAATTTTCAGTATGAACTAGTCGAGCTGGGAAGCCCTCACATGACCCAACACCCGGATGATCTGGCAGAGTCACGACAACCGTCAAAAACGCAAGCAGAGAAAGACAAAAAGAAAAGGGCAAAGGCAAGAGTGGTGGTGGAACATCTGGACATCATAAAGGATGAGTTCTGGGAAAGGAGACCGTGGATTCTCTCGAACAAGCCCGGCAAAGCTCCTAAAGAACCTTGAAGGACATCTAATAAGTAGCTTCAGGGAGCGAATACGGGAAACCGAATCTGTGATCACCTTGACTAGATCGTTTCGGGATTCGAGGCCCTCGATACAGGACTTGTGTCTGCGCAAACACGCGAGTCTCTACATGCGCAGAGACGACGCATAGGAAGGCAAATTCAGCCCCAGCGATAATTCGACAACCCATTTCGACAACCAAGCTGTTTTGGTGGCTGCATTATCTGGGAGACTTCCTGTAAGCCCGAAGGCAAACAGCAATATATGCTGCACGACTTGGAGGTAGCAGCGCCCAGACTCCCCCGTTTTTTTGCTCCTCCTCGCCTGTCAGATTCCATTTCTTGGCACTGCAGCCTGCAAACAGACATGAGGGCGGCATAGCGGCCATGTCAGGTTTCAGCGAATTAACGGAGGTAACGAACTTGTTGAGGGCACGTTGCTGGTACGTGACCCTATCGTCACCACGCTCTCTTGCCTTTTAATGCCGATGAGCGAGCACATGTGCGTTGGAACGGGGCATTGAGGTGTTGTCGTGCTCTTCAATGTTGAAACAAGACTCACGGCGCACACATTGCGAGAGCATACTGTTTAATAGGAGCAGCTGCACACCACCACTAGCGGCTTGTTTGTGTCATTCTACGCCAAACTTTATAACGTCATTAGTTGGAAAATCATGCCGCCGAGTCTTCACGTGAGTCAGACATAACGCAAGTTACAATCATCGAAGTTACTCGCAATTCAGTCGCTCATAGGAGGGCCATATTAATATGGACAAGATTAACCCTTCAATTGCTGATAAGGCCTCTCGGTAAAAGAAAATCTGGCAGCGCATCCAGCGCAAATAATCGAAATTTCGTTGTCAGGCAGTAAATGGGAATGAAAGGAGCTATCCACCTCGACGGTCTACAGCAGCAAGACCAAGTAGTTGTCGCTCTACCTTGAACACCTTTCCCAACGCCGCGCCATGCCTTGCCATACCATGAAACAAAGAAGAAAGAAGAAAGAAGAAAGAAAGTCCATACGCTTTCAGGTGCCGTCACATTGCCTTCTTCGAGTTCGCTTTACTGCTTTGCCGCTCTGCCGCTCTGCCGCTTCGCCATCTTGTCTCGTTTCGTACCGCGCTTGACGTTGGCCTTTTCGCGGCGCCGCTTTGCCCGGCAGGCTCTTCTTTCCTCCTTGCGACGCTGCCGCTCCGTCTTGTCCTCGGAGCTTACTAGCTCCTTCAACTCTGTCCTCTCTGCTCGTCTAGCTCTGCGCTCCTCCTTTGTTTCTTTCCTGGCGACAGCGTCTTCCAATACTCCCTCGTTGTTCTTGGCGGCACGCCTCGCTGCTTTCTCTCTTTTTTCCTGTTTCTCTTTCTTGCGTGACTCTTTTTTTCGCGAGCTCTTCCCGTCCTTCGTTTCGTCTGTGGCTGCGGTCATGCAACCGTCATTGTCGTCTGCACCTTGGAGTTCTGTCCTGGCTGAAGTCCCCTCGAGCAGGCCACCGCGCACAAAAGACGTGTAGAGGGAATATTTGCTGAGCGAACCTTTCTCGATGGCATTCAGCTTGCCCGTCGTAATGATCTGTGTAATCTTGCCATCTTCGCTGGTTTCGAGGTTCTTGAGCTGCTCGTCAAATGCGTTCATCCACCACTGGTCGCTGGTGAAGTGCGGTTTGGTGCCGAGGCCTTTGGTGTTAATCTTGCGATTCAGAAGGATAGGTTTGGCGAGGCCTATGGAATCATCGGTCTTGTGTAGAGAATGGCCTTCGCCGCGCCAGCCCTGAGCAGTCAGAATTGCGCTGGCGTTCATATTGCTGCCGCGGCCGTGTCGGTCCTGATTTTGCTTGAGGTTTGGTGCCAGGGCAGGATTGGAATTGTTTTTTTAGTGGGGCCCATTGCGATAGGCTTATCGGATCTCGACAGGGGCCGGCTACCCGGGACCCAGGACACTCGATGACTGCTTTCTAGCCCATGGCTATTCCAGGACCAGAGGGAAGAATCAACGGCTGTCTTGCGCGCTCTCTCCTGCAGCTTTGGCGGAGTCTGTGCGATTTCGGGAATTTGTCTTGGACCGACCCGTGAATGACCGGAACTGTTTGCACACTTTTACTATGAGCTGAGCTATGCTGCGGGGCCTTTATCGAACAAGCGATTTGACTTTGATGGCAGACTCTCGTGGCAACGCAAACAGCTCACGCAAACAGCGACACTCTGGCCACAAAATCAGAATTGGTTTCTTGTGCAACCTTGTGGGATAATAACGGCCTTGAAAGTCGTCGGCCTTTTGTATGATATGTCATCTATGCCCGAGTAAACGGATTCGTCTCCGCCCAAGCTGAGGGTACGAGTCGCGATTATGACGTAACGTCCAACTCGGAAACTGAGCCTGCCTGCGCGTCATCCGTCATCACACTCTGCGCAGCCAGCATCTTTCCCCTGCATCCTTAATCGAATCCAATGGTCAGCCCGTCACAATTGCCAAGTCAAGGCTGATCTTTGACCAATTCGTCCCAATGGCGCCTCTCTGTGCCGACCCTCGCCAGGTCGTCATCGCTCTCAACCCGGCGCGACGAGCAGCCCTGCTCAATCTGATCGAGGAGATTACTGCCTTTATGACGGTGCAGCTCATCAACCCTCCTGGCGAACTCGGCTCCTTGACCGACGATGGCGACGACGACAGCGAAGAGGAAAGTGTGAGACCGGGGGGTGAATTGCCAAAAACCGCAAAAGCCAAACCTAGCAAGAAACCAGAGACACTGGTCAAGCCGCCCACAGGCAAGGCTGCTAAGAAGGTCGAGCAGATCCAAGAGGCCGCCATGATGTACATGCAGGACTGGAAGAAGGAGTTTCTTCCCAAACTACAGGAGATCTTGCGCGTCGAAGACAGTGCCAAAATCAAGGAGGAGCGCCAAAATCGCCACGATGCCCTCGAGAAGCAGAGGCTCGAGACGCCCGAGGAGGGCGAAGATCTCATAAGCTTCGGAAACATTCGAATCGACAGGTCCGAGGACGTGGCTGCTCTCCAGAAGCTCTACCCTCCTCTTCCTACAAAGCTCACGAGCATCCCGTCGCAGGATCGCAAAGAAGCCCTCAGCTGTGTGCTCTTGCTCTTGCTCTCGACGGGCAAATACTCGGCACACTCCCGCAGCTTGGTGCTGTACCTCGCGTCGGCGCTCGAGATCCCACAGACTTTTGTCAACAAGGAGGAGGCGGAAATTGCTCAGTCGCTGATGGAGTCGTCGACGGCAGACAAGGACAAGAAGGAGAGCATGTCTGCAGAGGCCGAGGCCGAGAAGCGCCGGCAGCAGAACAAGTTCAGTCGCTTCTGGAAGGTCGGTCTGGCCTCGGTGGCTGGCGCGACAATCATCGGCGTGACGGGCGGATTGGCTGCTCCTCTCGTGGCGGGCGCCATCGGCGGCATCATGGGCGGCGTTGGTCTCGGTGGCGTGGCCAGCTTTCTGGGAATCTTTTGGATGAATGGAGCTCTCGTCGGGGCCCTCTTTGGTGCCTATGGCGCGAAGATGACTGTGAGTCTTTCAACTGTCTGTTTCTTTGTCTGATCGTCGATCCCTTGCCATCCCTCTCCGGCATGCTGCCCTCTTCTACCAAAACGTCACCTGCGTGAAGCGAAGCAAGCTAATGTGATCGCCGCGACCCAGGGGGAGCTCATGGATAATTATGCCAAAGAAGTAGAAGACTTCAAGTTCATACCTCTCGAAAAGGACCGGGGAGCCGACTTTACTCCCTCGGCATCAAGCAGGGCCGCATCAAAAGATCCCCAAAGCGACAAGGAAAACCGCCGACTCCGCGTAACTATCGGCGTGAACGGCTGGCTCAACTCAGAAGACGACGTCACCAAGCCATGGCGCGTGCTGGACTCGTCGTCCGAGGTCTTTGCGCTACGGTACGAGATGAAGACGCTGCTCAGCCTCGGCACCGCCCTGCAGGACCTGGTCTCGTCGTTCGCATGGAAAACGCTCAAGGTCGAAATCATCAAGCGCACGGCCCTGGCCACGCTCTGGGCGGCCCTCTGGCCGATCCAGGTGCTCGCCGCGGCATCCAACGTCGACAACCCCTTCAGCCGGGCGAGCAACCGCTCCAAGAAAGCCGGCCGGCTCCTCGCCGACGCCCTCATCAACAGAGTGCAGGGCGAGCGGCCCGTCACGCTCATCGGGTACTCGCTCGGCGCGACGGCCATCCACGCCTGCCTGCAGTCCCTCGCGGAGCGCCAGGCGTTTGGGCTGGTTGACAATGTCGTCATCATGGGCACGCCCGCGCCGTCCGACGCGGCGCACTGGCGCACGCTCCGCTGCGTCGTGTCGGGCCCCATCTTCAACGTGTACTCGGAGAACGACATGATTCTCGGCTTCGTGTACCGCATGCACAGCCTCGCGCTCGGCGTGGCGGGCCTGCAGGCCATCGAGGGCGTCAACGGCATCCATAATGTGGATCTGAGCGAGCGCGTGAGCGGCCATCTGCGCTATCCTGCGCTGACGGGCGAGATTCTGCGCACCTGCGGGTTCATGGGCGTGCAGACGGCCTCCTCCGGCGGCGATATCGAAAAGGACGACGTCATCAAGATGAAGGACGAGCATGCGCAGGGCAAGCTCGTTGACGTAGAAGAGGCCGTCGACCGGCAACACCAGCACCAGCAGCCAAAGAGCCAAGGACATGACGAGCCGAGAGGCTCTTCCTCACCCCCTGCCGCTCTGTCCTCGTCGTCGCCGCTGGCAAGAAAACCCGTTCCGTCTGCTGGCATGCACAGCAGCAGCAGCGGTGGCGGCGGCAGCAGCAGCAAAGGGCAGACATCACCGCCGCTGCCAATCAGACCCGCGGCGGCGCAAGCAAACGCTACCAGCAGCGGCGACGACTCGGATTCTTCTCCCGTCACTGCGCACGGGAAAGACACGGCCCTGCACGAGGGCTTCAGCAACGACGGCGGCAACGCAGCCTCGGCGCAGAAGAATCGCGGTGTCGAAACACCGGAATCCAACAAAGGCGACGATGGGGAGTTCATGGCCATCACAATGGAGAACAAGGAATAGCAAATACTCGGCGACGCCCGCCCAGTCCTGCCAACTCGATAATTCCTCCATAGTCGGCGAAGAACTTCAGTTTGTGTGTGTGTGTGTGTGTAAGCGTGAGCCCATGCTTTAGAAGTGGACGGAGCAAAGCAAGCGAGGCAATTGTATATTTTCGGAGGGGCCATTCGCTAGCTACTACTACCCAGGCAGGTAGATAGAACAAGCAGGAAACGCAAAAGAAAATCTAGAATTATCCCTATTGGTATCTATTCATCATACCGACCTCTATCGATCCTGCCTGCGTTGCATGCATGGCGAAATCACCAGTGCCCACAATGAGGAAAACAAAGCCTCAAAAGATCCATGGCAAGAAAAAAACCCGAGACAAGAGGAAAGAAAGAGAGGAAGAAAAGGAGGCGAGGTCATCGGATGGAAAGGCCAAGGGGGAGATAGAAAAGGGAGAAGAGAAAAAAAAGTCCAATAGAGGCCAGGTCGAACAGCAAAATCGCGCTGCGCGTGACGCCGTCGCGGCCACAACTTGTCCGAGGCGTCAGCAAGAATAACAACAGACAAATGCATCAAAAATAGATATATAAATGCCAAAACGCAGCAGAATTTAAGATGAGTGTCCTAATCATGACGAGTGCCCGCTCACTCGCGCACAAAGCCTGTGACTGTCCGGTGGTATCATGTCCATTGTGGAGAAAAGAAAAAGAACAGACAGAAGAAAGGAGAAGGCAACATCAACATGATAAGCTATTAGTCGAGGCCCTCCACTGAAACGCAACGACCTGTAGCCCGATACATCCTCCCCCCGGTGAAGAAAAAAAGTCTCGACGAATGGCCGCCAGCTCGAAAGATAGGAGATGGTCGGAGCGCTGACAAATGAAGCTCGTTGAGAGCGGCAACTGGGCCACTGATAGCTTTTCCATGGCTCCAGGAGCCACAAGCAGGGAGAAACGTCCCCTTGACGGCTGATACACCTCAGGTCCGGCCGGCTACTGGAGCTCGAGCGCCGTTGCTCGTCTCCATGTTGCCAGTGAGCTCTGCGACGCGCGCCTTGATTCGAGCGACACGCGACTCAATCGCTATCAAGCATGTCAGCAAACAACATCAACAATCACCTCGCTGATGTGTTCAGCGTATCGTCTTCATGCAGGCACTCACATTCTTCTTCCACCGGCTCATTGTCAGTATTGTGCAGTGCCCGGTTGTGACGGATGGCCTCGTCTCGCTGACGTGAAGCGGCTCTCTGCGCGGCATTCTTGCGAATCTGGGCCCAGCGATCCTGCACTCCAGGACCGGCACCTTGGTTGAGCTTCTCGATTGGGCCGTCGCTTTGACGTTTTCCGCCTTCACGTCTCACTGGTCGATGCGTGGCAATTGGGGGCGGCGAAGCGTCGTCATCCTTGTCAGGTGCGAAAGCGGGCTGGTCGGGAAGCGGCCCTTGATCGAATCGTGAGAATTCCTGTTGAGCTTCTTCAACATCCTGAGTATCAATGTGAGACAGCTCTTCCCCGGCCAAGGGATCGTAAGTAGGCTCGTTGTTGGCCGCCGAGGGCCACTCAGGGTTGGGCGATGCGCCGGGTGAGGGCCCTGCAAAGTCCCTAGGAGATTCAATGGGCTCAGTGATAGGTAGAGCGTCCTCATTGTCAAAGTCTTCGCTCGTCTCTTCACGTGGTGCTTCTGGGACAGGCTTCTTCGTTATGGGAGATTCCTGGGGCAGCATGGCTGCCAGCTGAGCTGCGGCGTTGTCAGGCAGCCTTGAGCCGCGATTCTTGCGTCTCAACAGGTTTCTGAAGCCCTTCTTGTCTTTAGCAGGGGCTGCATTCTTGTTCTTGGGGGGTTTCAGCGTCTCGCCCGCTGCCTCGTCTCCAGCACTGGGAGAAGCCATGGGTGCGGTAGGTTCGCCCTCAAAAGCATCAATGGACTCATGCACGACGGGATCGAAAAAAGCGTTCTGGGGCTTTTCCGGAGGGGACGGCCGTTGCTCCGGCAGTTCTTCTCCGGGCAAGGGAGACTCGAGCGGCGTGGTGTTGGCCATGGGGGATTGCACAGGAGAGCTATCCTTGTCAGGCAGGGCGGGGTTCTGTTCCAGACTATCCCCATGACCATTGGTCAGAGAACTTGCATCGGTGTACGAAGACATTGGCGGAAAGGGGACGGCGACGCCTCGTCCAGCATTGTTATTGGCCATGTATGCGTCCCTGATGGTATTCTTATCGTATCTCTTGACCCATTTCATGGCTGAGGATGCCTCGCCGGCAATTTGAGGCTGCAATGTCAGGACGCTGTTCGTCTTCTCCGTCGCTGCGTCGTCCATACGGCCGCGACGTGCATTCAACATGCTTTCTTGCAGCTCACTCTCCTGGAGTGCACGCATCTGCGCTGCCTTGGCCTGAATGCGGGCGTGCGTGTCTGGTCCGACACTCGATTTGCTTGCTCCGAAATCACCGGCGCCATTCTTATCACCCCGATCCGACGCGTGCTTACGTGCAGACTTACGGCGCGCCACGCTTCTGCCACGCTTGGTCCAGCTGAAGAGACTCTTTTTCTCGGCAATGTAAGCGCCTTCCTCCTGCTGTGGCGCTGCGCTCGCAATCATCTCTTCCATGACGAGCCAATGACCCCCAGCAACTTTTGTTTCGATGACAGCGCAGCGGCCGAAAGCCGACTTGCGCTCAGACGTTTCTTCCGGAGCCAAACTGTTCATCCAGACCCACCAGAAGGCATTATCGAGATTCAACACGGTGATGCTGGCCAGCTCGCCGGGTTGAAGTTCTTCAGCGCCGGACTCGAGTCTTGGGCGGTGCGACTGAGAGCTGTGCTGCCGGACCTGAGTCTCGATGGGTGGCAGGACCTTGTCAGGAGGCAAGAGGATATTGGACGGATTCTGATTGTCGTCAACGAAGCCCGACGAGAGAAAATCGGCCCACGAAGGGGTGGTAGGACGGCCCAGATCCATCCCTGAGAGAGGTTCATTCCTGAGGCCATGCGGCCGTCTCGAATGAGAAGGCACCCTGCTGTCTTCGATTTGGAGTTCCTCTGCAACGGTGTCGGAGAAGCCGATGTCCTCGAAACGGGACCACGACGCATCTCGCAGACTGGTGGAGTGCTTCGCACTGGAGACTTGCGATTCGTTGGCTGCGGATATGGCCCTCAAGACTCGACGACACTCCTCGGTCAGAGCATGTACGGGATCCTCATACTCCGAGAATTCTTGAAGCGCAGGATCCGAGTCGCGATACTGGAAATGACCAGCTCGACGCAACAAAGCAAAGGGAGTCGGGGACACAGAGTCTACAAGCATCACGAGCTTGTTGGTTGCCGTCATGAGCTCGATTGGACCGCTTGGCGGGTACCTCGTCTCGTTGAGCAACTTCTCGAGTGATCGTGGCAGCATGGAGATGCCAGTGAGACCCTCCTCGGGGCTTATCGATCTGAGGTACGCGAAGAACAGGTGTGTTGTAGCATCAGCAGCTCTGCGCGTGCCGCATCAGCGCATGCACAAAACGTCTCAGATTATCGATTGGGTGCGACTTACTTGAGCCAGGCTCTGTAGCCTCCATCAAAGCCGCTGCCAGTATCTTTGTGCTCAAACGTCCACCAGGCAGCCATGCGCGACAATTGGCGGCCACCGAGGCCGTTGTTCTTGCCGTGAGCAGCAACGGCGGCAATGAGCTCAAAGAAATCAAAGATGATTCGTTGACGAGCGCCGCTCTCAACGCTCAATGGAATGAAAGTTTTGAAAGAGTCCCGCGCCATGCGCGAATCTAATTGGTGGTTTAGTAAAGGCATAAATGGACAGAGTGCACGCTGTCGAGGTCTGACCAACCTCCTTCACCAATCTTGAATAGCTCATAAGAATCCCAGCCAACGATGCCGCCTGGCAGACGAGCCCAGCACCACTTGGCAACGCCCGAGATCACCTAGTCAAGGTGTTAGCTTCCAGCGCTGTTTTGCCTTGCAGACAGCCTCTCACATACCATCGGTGCAATCATTCGCAGTTCCTGGCTCAAGAACTCGCCCTTCAAGCCATAGCTGTTGTCGAAATAGTGCCTGATGAAGGTGCGTACCGCGCTGGGATCAGATGTGGGCCGATAAGGAAGAAGGAGGAAAGGAATGTCGAGACCTTTCAGCAACCGTGTTAGCTACTTGACGTTTGCCCATGAATAGCGCCTGTACATCGAGCCGATTCCTCGGCCCCGCGACTTGTGCCAGCACATACCCCTTGCTTTAAGCTCCATCGTGCAGAAGTGTAATAATTCATGGACTTCGTCTGGGTCGACCGAGGAACGCGCATAGGCGTCATCCCACAGAGGCTTCTGTGGAAGCGCATGGGCGAGGTTTTTGGCATTGTTTTTCTTCTTCTTGGAGCCATCGCGAGCCTTCAGGCGTGAAAGAAACCCAGGCATGTTGAATCGGCTCGGGGAATCAGGCCGCACGTATCGCTTGCCAGAGGTTGACGCTCTCGGGGCGGGTGCTCAGTCCGAGTCGCAAGGACGAAGCCTGAATACCGCGCTGCGAAAAAAAGCTTCGAATACTCTATACGGACTGTGGCGACGTGAACTGTAGGCTGAAATGGCATTAAGAGTTTTCGGTGGCGTGAATCTCCAAAGAAGAAGGACAACTCGAGATGAAGATTTCGGGATCGTGGCCGTCTCCGGTGGCCGGCTGTGACTGTTTCTGGAAAACGAGGGACAAGAATAGAAATAACGTAAGAATGAAAGAGAATGAGCGCGTGGCGAGGGGATGATTGGGCAGCAGTCCAAGTGTGATGAGGTGCTTCAACTCGCGCCGCGACGTGTAAGTGGTGGTTGTGGGGGGCCCGCCATGAAAGGAGAAGGAGCGACTGCAGGTCGGATGTTCCTGGCGCGGGCAGAGAGAAGGCAGTGAATCGGTCGTCTCTGTTCACCACGACAAGGAAACACTAAATCGGCTGCAGTTAGCGTCGTCGTGAAGAACGGAAATCAGACGAGAGAGCCCTGCAGCAAAACGGCGGCCGGGTTGTCGGCACTCGAATAAGAACGATAGAGGGAAAGAAGGGCAAGCCGGCTCACCAAGGGACGCGATGTGCAGGTGCAGGTGCAGGTGCAGATGCAATGGCAGGCGACGGGCTGCAAGCGTCCGGCCAGGCAGGAAATCAAATAAATGACATGGGGAGGGTCCCGACCATGAATGGCAGCGGCTCTGGCTCAGGGGCCACAACGACGCGTAGAGAGACAGGGGTGGAGGCGGTGGACGGGGATTGGATCGTCGCAAGTCAAGAGCAAGCCGGCCAACAAGACGCACGCATGCATGGGATGGAGGGGGGCCTGGCAGGGTCGTGGACCAGAAAAGTAAATTGCACGAGGAAACCCGAGGTCACTCCCGCTCGCCATCGTCATACCTGACAAAGACACGACGGGAGTGCGTGACTGGTCGACAAAGACATGAATCTCGCCTGTGCGTGCACGGTGTTCAGCCGTTCCTGATAGAGGTCCCCTTTGTCTGCAGCAAAGGCCGCCGCCGAGAACAAGGGCGCGCTTCGAAGGGAAAACGCAGGGTCCGAGTACAGAACTGGGGTCACATCGATGCCACTCCTCTGTATTACATCGCAATATCAGGCAGCTCCGCGCTGGCGGCCGATATTTGATCATCTTGTTCCTATTCGCCTTCTCTTCTCCCTGCCGTCAGGCTCATTGCTCATTCGCAGCACCTCAACGTGCCCCGTCCACGTCATCCTCGAAGCTCTTTCGCAAGCAAGAGCGCGCCCTCCCCAACGCGCCTTCTCCGTCCCATTTGTGCATTCGTCAGCCCTCTGAACCCTTATTTGACCCGTCCCGCAGGAGATTCATTCAATATAAAGTACGTATTGGCGTGTTGTTCTTTGGCTGCCTCAACAAATCCTTGGTGCGTTGGTCTTGCAGCGGCCAAAGCCATGTCCATGCCTTTCCAAAGACGAAACAGCCCATCAATGCCGCGTCGGCACCCTCGCTCGCGGAGACGTCATGCAGCCTTTCTGCGTTTTCGTGGCATCAATGTGATCAGCTACTCGTGCAGTGTTTCAATAGGAAAATCTAGCTGCCACCAATATGCCGACGAAGCGCAAATTGGAGTCCATGTCACCGAGCTGTTGCCGACACCAAGATGGCCTTTGACAGCACCAGCTGTGTGACGAGGATGCAGCTTCACCCATTAGACGACGCACGAGCTAGTCGGTCGAGACGCCGCCTGACAGCTTCACGACGTCCAAAGCTTCAGTGCGCCACGCGTGCGGTGCTGGCTTCCACCGTCTGTACTATCGCCTCACAAACCTCACCATGAGCAGCCCCGTGCGGCCAACGTTGACTGTCTGTTCGGTGCCGTCATTGTCCCACATCTGGCGCAGCCGCCCGCTGTCACCCGGACCCAGCCATCAACCAAGCTATTCAGCTCCTTTAATTTGTTCACAGCAGGGTTTTGAGTTCACAGCTGCAGAAGCATGCCTTTGCATCTCTTCGCTAGTCACATGTCTCGGGCTGCAAGTAAAATTGGGCACATTCGCTCTTGAGGTCGTGGCGTGAAAGTGGCAGCGATGTTCGAAGTTAGCGTGCTGGATGCCCAGCGGTGCTGGCCAGCGGTGCTGGCCAGCGGCATCTCCCAGGCCCCCCCTCCCTTGAGCCTATCGGCTGTCAATTATTCCGGTTTTCAACGGCTCGGACTCGCGCATCAATTTTGGCCCGTGGGGGAAAGTCATTGCCGGGCATGGCCCGTTAAGACGCGACACGAGACAAAACGTCAGCTAGCAGCGCCGCATCAGACGAAACGGCCGACGGGGCTCATGCACCTCGCCGTCATACAACGCCAACAACGGGCAGCCGGAAAGTCAACCATATTTGCCTTTCATGATGCCCAACGCAGCCAACGTCAAACTAACCGCAGTCATTGGCTTACAGTTAGTGTGATGCAGCAAGTCACAATCTCTCGACCAGCGGCCTGATTGGGCGCTTGTCACTCGAGCATGGCTGTGCAGGACCAGGGGTCTCGCGGGCTCGGGTGCATAAATCACTGTTCCTGGATGGGTCTCGACAATGCGTTGGCTCGACTGACTTGTAATCTGCAATCTCTTTGGTTGTTTTAAACCCCGTGACATGACCCTTTGTTGACCGGCTCTCGCAGCGCTTTCGGTTTATGCGTGGAGCAAAGCCAATCTGTAGGAACCCGCCGACACCACCTTTCCAGACCTGCCAATCACCGCGTTTACTCCATTGTCGTGGAGGCGAGCCATGGCGCATTGGCTGTTGACGATATTTCAATTGCTTCCAATAAGGGAACTTGGGATGAGAGAACCTGTGACCGCTGGGCAATTTTCTTTGTTCTAAAGCCTTTTCTGCGCTACTGCCTCATTGCCAGCTGCTGAGATAGTCAAGTGCACCTCCCAAAAACTACTTGACCCTGCCTCTGCCCGATCTCTGTGGACTGGCTTTCTACGGGGTTCCAACCGATGCCATCCGGGCAATGAACGATCAAGTCATTCTGATGAATGAACGCATGGGAAACCATCGGTAATACAGTAGAACATCAATGTATCGCTGCAAAGGTCAGAGTGCCTGGCACTACAGACATTTTCTTTCGGCTTTCGCTTTCGCTTCTGGTTCTGCTTCCGCTTCTGCTTCCGCTGCTTCCGCTTCCGCCAAATGAAGAGCTTCTTCCAGGGCCGCCTCGTCCTCAGAGTCCGGGTCGAGTTCCACAGCACCAGGCTCAACAGGACTGCTAGTATTAGAGGGCGGCGTGCAAAGACCCTGGGTTGTTGACACGGTTGAAGGACCTGCGGCGCCTACTTTCGTCGAGGCAGCAGACTTGGTGGAAGTCCCCGGTGCCAAAGCCCAATCAATTTCTCCCTCGCTCCCGTACCTCCCAATGAGCCATTCGTTGGCCTTCCTGAAGTGACCGCAGTCAAAGAAACCCCTAGCTGCGCTGAATGGACTGGGATGGACACTTTGCAGGATCAAATGTCTCTGCTTGTCAATCTTTTGCACACGCTTACTGGCTGGTGAGCCCCAAGCCATGAATACGACTCCTCTCGTACGTTTCTGCACGATCAGATCAATAACTCTCTGCGTGAACTTTTCCCAACCTCGGCTGGAATGCGAGTACGGATCGTGTGCCCGCACGGTCAAGCAATTGTTGAGCATGAGCACGCCCTGATCTGCCCAGGGTGTGAGGAGACCACCTCTGTTTGGTGGCGCAACAAAGGATGGGTAGTCTTTCTTCAACGCTATATACATGTTCCGGAGTGATGGCGGAGCCGGTGTAGGTGGGCGGACGGAAAAGGCCAGCCCGTGGGCTTGGTTGTCGTTGTGATAAGGATCTTGGCCGACGATGACGACTTTGACGTTGTGGAAAGGGGTATGTCGAGACCTGACGGGACCGGAGTCAGCACTCGCACGTTGGAATCTTGGCAAGATTATGAAGCTATAGCATACCAGGAATACACATCTTCTGCCGGCGGATACCATGTCTTGCCAGCCGCCGTCTCGCGTGCCAAGAATTGTTTAAGCTCCAGAAAGTCTTTCCGTACGATGTCGTCTTTAAGATGGGCCAGCCAGCTTTCGTCCATTGTATCAATCTCTAGCTGCAGTAATTTTCTCTGTTCGTCCGTCAAGCCCTTCACCCAACTTTTCTTGTCAAACTTGGCAGCTGACGAGGGGGCAGCAGCAGCAGCAGCAGCGGTGCTTGCACCTGCAGGTTTTGGAGCAGCACCGAAAAAGGACATGATCGATTTGTCGCTCTTGGGCCTCTTGGAGTCATTTACGACCGGATCGGCTTTTCGTTTGTGCGTTGCCATCTTGCTGCCAAATATGGAGAGATGGGTGCGGAACACGAGTACAGGTCGAGCTCGGAGAGCTCCCTGACGACCACAAGTGGCGGCGTAAATGGTGCGAGAGGCGCCTGAGAAACTCGAGCAGGGAGTGCAAGGCCGGAAAGGGAAAGATTGCGGCGGCAGTGATGTGTCGTTGTGTAAGATTATAGCATGACCGGTTACTTGTGTGGTAGAGATGCTGCAGCGTGCCTGACGGGTTGTATGGAGATTGGCAGGTAAGCATGAAGTATGCAGTTATATTCGTCTGGCGATGGCCCAGATTTCGCGAGAAAGACGCGCATCGCTAGCCCTGAAGGACCCCGAAACGCGACTTTGGGAAGGGTTGCATGGGGCAGTGGGCAGGGAACCAAACCAATCAAGGAGCAGTAATGAATCTGACCAGATGCAAAATGTGGGCCTATGCGATGATCATGCTGTATGACGCCTCGAGTGCAGATGGAGTACCATCAGAATTTCATCGTGATTGCCGCACGAGCCGTGTATAGTTTGTAGCCTACAGACAGACCTCTAGCGCATGTATAATTTCGACGAGGATTGTATTTTCGCAGAGGAGGTCTTTCACATGGGGGAGAATGATATAAAACGTCATGAATTCAAATTAAGCACATGTCTATACTACTATACATTAGCCTGGCTGCAACACATCCCCCCTATTCATCAGCCTCTGGGATATCATCACTGGGCTCTTCGTAACTACCCTTCGGCTTGGCGCCACGAGTTGTCTCATCAATTATGTTCGACTCGTCGATACCATCAGACAAATCCTTTTCTAGTCAATAGTTAGGAGGTGGAACAATTACGGTACGTCAAACGATACTTTCGAAAGTCAGGGTACAACATACGGAGTTCGGGATCTTTGGCGACGGCCGCATCGATCTGCTCATCATCGGCATCATCAGGGACGGGCTTGACCTCCTCGTCAGCAGCGGCGAGGGAGTTGTCCTCGACAACGAAATCGTCCTCAGTGCGAGCCATTGTGATAGATATTTGTGGAAAGGTAGTGTTAAAATTTGTGTGGTGGGATGAGTAATTTGTTTGTGTGAATGGGTTGCGTTTAAGCAGTAAGATCGAGGTAATTAGTTGGTGAGAAGGCTCCTTCTTATAATCATTTTCTCCCAAGCTCCTCATCCATTGACGTCTTTCGAAATCATTGGGAGTTCAGGTCGATGCACCTTCAAGCCCTCTCTGAGTAGCGCATTATCTCGATCGTCATGGATTGTCATGGCAATCATGGACGTCAGTCAATCCACCATTAGATCGGACCGCCCCCGAGGATGGAAAGCTGGCGCGTGCACATGCGCGGGCGCGCGCAGACGCGGCCACATCCAGGAGAGCTCAATGTACTCCGTACTTGGGGATGGAGCAGAGTTGCACGGGAGCAGACGGTAGTTCCTTTTCCCGCGCAATCTTACATGCGGGTGTGGTGTGTGCGCCCTTGCTGGTCGGCCCTCTTTCCCCTTGGAACCCCCTTGACCGCTCCAGCCCTGGCTTCTACTGCCGTGATTTTCGATCGCAACAGCCATCGAGACGTGAAGCTCGATCTGCGATCATCCGGGAAAGTACCGACCGTCCCTTTCACGCGTACCGTATGCCGGCCCATGTTCTGCTGACGTACAAGACTTGTCCCCATCACAGCAGACTAGTAGGGTGCGCGATCCCCAGCCGCCAAGTTCTTTTTGGGACACGCCTTAACTAGCCTCGCGTAACCTTAAAACGGACCTGTCCTTTTCATGTAGCATTTTCATCCTCGCCGACCATATCCGGACGATTATTTGGCAATGACATAAGCGCCCTAATCCACAACCGTCCAACGTTTGCAGGTGGGGCGAGGCTGGAACATCGACGCCGTCATGGCTCCCAAGAAGAACAACTGGGATTCTATGACGCGACGACTAATTGACTTTGGGGATGGAAAAGGGATAGACGGGGGGAGCTGAGCATCCATGTATTCTATATAATCAAATTGGAAGAGCCAGACATGCTCTTTTGGGATTCCAATTACGCGACAATCATAAGTCAATTCAAAAGCACGAGCCAACACAACATTTGTAGCGCAGGCCAGTTATTTTCTGTACAAAATGAAGGGTAAGGAAGAAGTCATCCAAGATTTCAATGACGTGGTCAATATGACCTCGTCAGAGCTCGAAAAATGGCTCAAGTCGTCCGATTCCGAAAGTGCCGGATGGTCCAAGGACGACGGAAGCGGCGAGTCTGTTGGTCACGACAGCGGCCGTAAAATCATCGAAATCCTCAAGGATAATCCGGACAAGAAGCCTGATGGGTACACAGACGAGCACATTGAGCATATGCGCAAAGTTGTCGCATATTGGTAAGGCACACACCAGAATCCTTCGATTGGATGTTGAAAAGTACGAAGCTGACGACGTCAAACACAGCAAGAGACATCTCGCCCAAGAGAGTGCCGGCAACGCAAAAAAGTCCGAGGAGGAGCTCAAGAAGACGAAATCGTATGCCTCACTCAAGAATTGGGGACATGACGTCCTCAAAGCACAGAATGGCAGCAACGGCAGCAATGGCAACAAGAAAGATTCTGATGAAGCCGAGGCTGGTGAGAAGAGAACCAGACAGGACGATGACACTGGTGGCAAGAAAGTGAACAAGACCTCAAAGAACTCGTCGGTCAAGGACGAGAAAAAGAAGGATGAGGAGGACGAAGACGAGGAGGCAGAGGATGATGACTATCAGGAAGAAGAAGTAGAAGAGGAAGCAGAGGAAGAGAAGGACGAGGAAGCCGGAGACGGAGAGGAGAAAGCCTCTACGAAGAGACAAACACGCAGTGGCCAGAATGGCGACAAGCAGTCAAGTGGCAAAAAACAGCAGAATGGAACGGAACAGCAGAACGGCAAGAAGCAACAGAACGGCAAAAAAGGACAGAACGGCACCAAGAAGGAGGAAAAGAACGAGGACGACGAGAACGACGAGCCAAGTGACGACAAGAAGAAGTCTTCGGGTGGTAGCAAAGACGGCGAGCCGAAACCTGGCGAGAAAGTCAGCTGGAACTGGGGCGGCGGCCAACCAGAAGGCAAGGTGTTGGATGTCAAACATGAGAAGTAAGTAACACAACGTAACAACTCTCGATAGATGTCAACTAACAAAAGCAGAACTTCCATCACCACCAAGAATGGCAACGAAGTCTCGCGCGACGGCTCGGGCGATGATCCCGCAGTTGTGTTGGACACGGGCAAGTCCAAAGCGATCAAAGCGGCACATGAGTTGAACTAGTTGGAGTATGGGTAAAAGTCAATTCTCGTCGGACAAAGAAATCTCTGCGTATAAGTAATAAATAGGTCGTAAATAATTCGTCGATGATTTAACCAGTCCCGTCACTGCGTTCAGTAATACTTGTTAGACCAAAACGCACTCTCGTGTCGGTCCTGTTTGCTCGCAAAAAAATTGTCCGACTGAGAACCGGCTCAACTTGAATCAGGTTGACAGAAATTCTCTTTTTTATCCGTCTGCTGCCTACCGTACCTAGCTCTATCGCCGGGATGCGCTTCCATGGCACGGCGAGCATCTATGCACGTTTCATGGCGTCATGTTGGAGAAAAAGCACGCCTTTGAAGGCAGTGGTATCATTCAGAGGTACCTTTAGAACATTCAAGGACAGAAGCTGAGCACTTGTTCGATGCCTCCAGTCAAATCCTCGAAAGTAAAGGCTGGATGCGCATGTCTGCAATAAGTCAAGTGAACATTACGTTGCTGGCGAACCAGCCTGGGTACCGATAAATCCTCGGCTCCACCGACGATACTCTCTGCCAATCAAGCCTCGCATCTGCCGTTGCGCCCGTCTTCCAACGTGCCCCTTACCTCCTTTGGTCTGCCGCATCTCACGCAGCCGAGGACGGGCTCCACCCGTCTGAAGTGGACAGCTTGTTACCTTAGTTGGAGCTGCGTGGCGGGTCTTAGTCCTGCGTCGACCTCGAATGGACGACTCACCAACGAGTCGCTCCTTATTCGTATCATCGCCGTCTACGCTGCCGCCTGGTTCCATCTCGCCATGCACAGGGTCCTTCAACTCCCTTTTGGCTCATAGCACATGCCCACCATGAGGGGCTTCGCCGTCTGGCTTCTCCGTACGTTCGCTCCAGCCTTTGTCATCACCATCATCGTCGCTATCTTGAACTGTGTCGGGGGGGTTTTACTGACACCGTTGGCTTTTCAGTGTTCTTGCAGGCCGGCAGTGCCCTGGGAACCATCACGGCACAGAAAGATGACAATGACGGCGATGGTGTCGGTCGACGAGGACCAGCTGGCCCGGAGCTGCGACCTCAATCGGACATTGTCACTGACCACGTGCAGCAACCGGTTCGGCAGGCTGGTGAGTTGGCCTTTTGGGGTTGATATTGCGGCATCGGATTAATCAGCTCATCTGCTACAGGGTCTGAACTTGTCGATGCTGCGCTATCTCAACTGAAGAAAGCCTCGCGTTCCTTACGGCATAGAAGAAAACAGTCAACGGGAATAGTGGGAACCGCCGTTCGATATATCTTGAATGCGATCCCAACGGGACCGGCTACCGCTCCGTCACCAGAGAAGCCAAAGTCTGCCGCAGCGAGTGGGCCTCTTGCGAAAGCTGTCGAATTGTTGGAAAAGGCCGCACATCAGAACAACTCCGATGCTTTGTTCTTGCTCGCCGAAATCCATTTCTTCGGAAACTACAGCCATCCGAGGGACCTCCACGCAGCATACAAGTACTATGACCAGCTGTCTAGCTCTCACGGAAACACTACGGCGCAGTACATGGTTGCGCTCTTCCACTCCACGGGCATTGGCGATGTTGTGCCTCGGGACCAGGCCAAAGCATTACTCTACTACACCTTTGCCGCTATACGAGGTGACACTCGCGCTGAAATGGCAACCGCCTTCAGGCATCACATCGGAATAGGTGCATCCAAGGACTGCAATGTTGCAATCAGATACTACAAACGCGTCGCAGACAGGGCCATACAATGGCATCGATCAGGCCCTCCAGGTGGTGTGACGTGGATATACCAGGGCTGGCGGATCGCCGATGACAATGGCGGCGTGTATGGCGAGGGTGCAAGCGCAGCCAGCTCAGGCATGAACGCGCGCAAGGTCAGCGTGCATTCTGACGCAAATGCTGCCATCAGCGACGTGATTGAGTACCTGGACCTCATGTCGCAGAAAGGCGACATCAAGGCTTCACTCAATCTGGGCAGGATCTTCTATGATGGGCAACGAGGTCTGGAACACGACTTCACTCTAGCCAGGAGGTACTTTCTCCTGGTAGCGTCCAAATATTGGCGGAAGGACGGGCGCCTTGTGGATAATTTCAAGCCAGGCACCGACAAGATCGCCGCCAAAGCCGCCGGCTTCATTGGTCGCATGTACCTCAGAGGAGACGGTCTGCCGCAGAATTTTGAACGAGCCAGAGTTTGGTTCGAGCGGGGTATCAAACTTCGTGATGCTCAATCACAGTACGGCATGGGACTGATGCTCCTAAACGGCTGGGGAGGAAAGGAGAACGTTAAGCGCGCCTCCGAACTCTTCCAGTTTGCCGCCGCAGCGGATCACGCCCCGGCTCAGGTTGAGCTTGGCCGGCTTTACCTCGACCAAGGTGACGAGGAGGACCTGCGTGTGGCCAACAATTTCTTCGAATTGGCTGCTAGGTACGGCAACATCGAGGCACATTACTACCTGGCCGAGATGTTGTACCACGGCGTTGGCCGGGAAAAGGCCTGCAGCATGGCATTGGGTTACTACAAGAATGTCGCGGAAAAGGCAGAGCCGCTCGTGTCCTCTTGGGCTGATGCCAACGATGCATACGACTCCGGGGACTACGAGGTTGCCTTTCTCGAATATCTCATGGCCGCCGAGCAAGGCTACGAGAGGGCACAGAACAACGTAGCGTACATGTTGGACATGTCACAATCACAAACCCCATTGTCGCGATGGCTCGGCGGCACCAGCGTACTCCAAAGCGGTCTTCTGAACAATCCTAGCCTGGCCCTCATCCACTGGACCCGATCGTCGAGACAGGGCAACGTCGACTCGCTGGTCAAGATGGGCGACTACTACTTCTACGGCACCGGCTCCCAGCCCGACGTGAGCAAAGCGGTGCAGTGCTACACTGGAGCATCAGAATATTCGCAGAGCGCTCAGGCTCTGTTTAACCTGGGCTGGATGCACGAGAATGGCATCGGCCTCGAGCAAGATTTCCATCTTGCCAAGAGATACTACGACCACGCGCTGGAAGTGAACGAGGAGGCCTACCTTCCCGTCACTCTCAGTCTCCTCAAGCTCCGCATCCGCAGTGCCTGGAACACCCTCACACACGGCAATGTCCACTCGATCCAGGACGAACCCAGTAAGTCTGATCCATTAGCATCCTGGTCTCGCGCATCCCCAAAACGTGCTCACAAGGGAACGCCAGGCAAGGACAAGGACTGGTCCCTGTCGGAATGGGTCGCGAATTTTCTGAAAGACGACGCGACACCCTACGATGATGAGCCTGCCTACGCGGACTACATGGACGAGACTATTGATGTCGGCGACGAGGACTACCTAGACGCGGGTGGTGTTCTGGAAAGCTTTCTGATCATCGCAGTGACCATGTCTTTGGTCCTGCTTCTCTGGTACCGACAACGAATGCAGCAAGCACATGCCCAGACTGAGCAAGCCCGAAGACGAGACCAAGATCAAGGACAAGGGCCGCAGCAGCAGCAACAGCGGCAGCAAGCGCCACCGGCGCCGCCGGCGCCACCACTGCAGCAGCCTCAACCCCAGGCCCCGCCGCTGATTCCGCCGCCGGAGCAGGGCCTCAATCCCGGGGATCCTGGCAATCCGTTGTTCGGAGCATGGGCCGCAGGCGGCGTGGGTCTGTGAAGAAAAAAACCGAAAGACACGTGTCAACGCAAAAGTTGTGTTCTGGAAGCGGAGCGGCGTTTGGGCAGCATCAGTAGCGACGTGATTCGTGTGGATTAGACGAGATAATCATGAAGCGTATTTGCAAATCTACCATTCTGGCCACCCATGTATTCAGGGCGTTTGGGACTGTAGAGGCCGTCGTGTTTCTGTGCGGAAGAGCTGTTCAAGGCGGCAGGATGCGACTTTGCTGCTGTCACAGTCTAGTTTCTTGATGCATGTTTCGGTGCTGCCTGTCCGCTGCCTTTTCCCTCTTGCCCCAACAGCTACTGTAGACCCGATCCTGGACGGTGATGCCGCGAAGGGCATGCTGCGGTCGCTCCGGTGGTTGAAGGCTGAAGGGGTTCGCGACGAGCCGCAAGTGGGTTAGGAGCCGGGCAAGCGATGTTTCGCGCATATAGGCTGCTTGTCTGAAACTGGTTCGCGAAGAAGTCAACACACTTCGCGGCCGCCCCCCTTCCCTTTCTTCTTTCCCCTTCGTTCGATATGTACGGTGTGCACTAACTACCCAATACATGGCGTCATTCGAGTTTCTGCTGCGTCTGGTTCGCTCGACGCCCGGCTAGAGGCGGAGGAGCACCGCGGCTGATGTACCCAGTCAAACCATTTCAGCGGGCGGTTTTGCATTCTGCTGAAACGAGATGCCGAATCTTCCTTTTGTTTTCTTTTATTTGTTTTCTCTTCTCTTCTCTTCTCTTCT
>JAPFUF010000467.1:0-13565 GCA_030780645.1 Aschersonia sp. MBC 508 | reverse complement strand
GCTGACGGTCGCGTGTTGACGAGACCGGAGCGCACTCTAAGCGCATGGCATGGTTCTGCTTCCAGACAGCAGTGTGCCCGAAACGGCGCCACATGATGATGTAAAAAAGGGGAGACGGGGGAAGGGGGGGGGAGGTGCAGACATCAGAGGCATGAACATGCCGGTTCTTGTCGACGACAATCCTTAGACCCAACGCGTCATTTAGCCGTGCCAGATCCAAGTGGGGCGCGAAATAATGTTCGTTTCTACTGATCCATATCTGTTCAAAGGTTATTCTGCCTCATGCAGAACTATTTTGTGGCATTGTATATTGCATTGCAGGCTTGGTAGGGCCCCAAAAAAAGAGGTATCCCTGGCAACATCCCCAATCAGGAGTGTCGGCGCTTCGACAAGCACACCAACATCCCTCGTCCAGATCAGTCGTCAGTGCGCCCTGCACGTCACAAATTGACTCCGTGACTGCCGCCGGCGCTACAGTTGCCGTGGGTTGGGTGACGTACATATCTCGCCCCAGAACGTGCGGTCTTTGAATGGACGCAGGGGAAGAGATGAATCCTCGTGCAACTATTTGTTCTTCGCAATTGAACAGGGAAAGGGTCCTACGATGATCAATTGAGTCGATAAGCTCGGCGCTCGGCGCTCGGCGCTCGTCGCTCGTCAGGTGTTGCGCAGGGCGGCAGCGACGACCGGCAGTCTGGACACGTGGAGTCAAGCGAGATTAGTGCCCGGTCCAGCGTGATCCGAGTTCTAGTCACTCTAGTCTTTTATCAGCTGTTGCCGCCGCGATGATGTAGTTTCAGAATGCACATCAGTGACGTATCTGAGGTAAGGCGGGTGCAGATCCGCTATATGCAGCTTTTGGTGCTGAGACGAGAGACTGAATTGCAAACTCTTTTCACTTGTCTGAGACTGTCTGGCGCCACTATGATTCTGGCCGTCTCGTTGAACACTTCGTATGGCAATCTCACTCCTGCAGAGTTTCCCGGCCGGACCAGGTCAGGACTTGTAAATCTCATCCAATGGCTTGGTGAAGCTCCGTCCCTAGCTGGCGCCGTGACATGAAAGTATGTAGATTGCGTAGAGGCTCTATGAATACTAGACTAGTAGTGCATGCGTGCTGGTATCATCATCTCATTACAAGGTAAGCGAATAAAAGAAAAACGATACTTGTTCATGCTGGTGCCGAAACCTGAGTCGTGCTCTCCTTGTGACCGAAAGAAAAAGAAGAAAGAAATAAACCCCCAGGATGATCAACTCCATCCTTGTTTTCTACAAAAACACCTTGAAGCTTCCGTCGGATATGTTTCCCGAATGATCCCTATCGGTCCCTTGTCCACGCCCCCCTGACATGTGCACGTCATGCCCGCTTAGGCCGAATCCTGGTGGAATGTTTGCAGTCGGTCCTAGTCGTCGAGTCGCAAGCGGTGCGGGAACATCTTCCCGCCAGTGAATCGGGTGGACTAGCCCAGCACTTGTCTCTTCTTGCTCGCCTGACCGGATACCATCCTGAGCCATGCTGGGTCGTGAAGGATGAAAGGGAGCTTCATCGACAAGATCTCTGTACGAGCGTTCCATCTTGGTAGGACTGTGTCTCCCAATTATCCTCCAGTTTTCCGATGAACCGAAAGATAATTCTGTCCCAGCACTTTTTCCGCTCGATGAGGCCAGGCCCCGTGAGCCAGCCAGGGCTGCAGCAATAGGCCTCTGGAGCTCGCCTACACTCCCGCCTGCCTCGCTCTCACCGAGCGTCACCCAGTTCGGTTCTGATGCATCCCTGGCGGTCGAGACAGTGGCCCACTTATTCGATGGCGCAGTGGTGTAGTTGGCCGTGTCGTCCATGTGCGGCAAAGCAGCTGAGCTCGATGTGATTGCGGAATTTTCACTCACACTGTGATACGAGAGCGGTGAACGATGTGATTTGTTGGCGAAGAAGGGCGTTGGTTGAGCGCGGGGCATCTGAGCGAGCGGCGGCAGAGCTGGATCCGCGACGGGCTCTCTCCTGCTGCGACCAGAGAAGTCTGCGCCAGGAAAGACTTGACGCGTTGAATCAGTGCTCGTCGTGCCAGAACGGTGGCTTCGTGACGATCTGTCGCTCCGACTTCGTCCGCCGTTACCCCCCTCGATGGTGACCCACGATTGCCTTCCGTCTTCGCTTGACACGTTGCTCACACTGCGAACGGTCGTGGTCCTTGCCGCGTCAACCATGATGCTGTGCGGCATCTCCGACCCCGATAGTTGACCCAGAGTTTCCGAGCTCCTTCTTCGGGTCGATGCAGGAGAGGTGTCTTCAGGAAAGGCCATTTTATTAGACTTGAATACCAATGTCTCGGTCTGCACAAAAGCACCATGCATACTGTCCGCATCGCGCATTGACGGATCTGATCCGTTGACCCGTAACGTGCCGAAGACTGGATTGGAGATCTTGGATCGATACTTGCTACCAAGATAGCCTTTACTAGTGCGTCGGCGACGAAAGTAGCAGATCAAAATCATCAGCAAAACTGCCACAAATATGACAGGAATAATTGTGGCAAGCAGTATTTCGCCGGTTGTCAAACGGCTCGGTTGCAGCGCCGCCCCGTCCGGGGGGCTGTCGTCTGTTTGAGTGGCTGTAGGTGGTGTCGAAGTCATCGTTGCAGAAGATGCCGAGGTTACGCTAGCCGTCGTGCCATCGACAGAAAGGAAGCTGGCATCGATGGTCTCCTTCTCACGCGCGTCAGTCGATTTTGAGGATGCATCGATAAACAGGCTGAAGCTGCCCTTGGAAGATCGAGGCACCCGTCCGACTAGTTTCAGGCCGTCGGCTTTGAGCCAGCTCTCATTTGGACTGGTGGTCACCTCAATCGCTACATCGCCAGGGTTCCTGAAGTATTTTGCTAGGTCAATGTCCAGGTCGCTTCCCGGTCGAATCTTGAGGTCCTCGATTGTTGTCCCAAAAAGACCGGTAGCTACGTTGAGAACCACGAGAACGTCAAGATTGTCTGAGAAACCATCTTTGAAGCTTATGGTGAAATTGCTGGCGCGATCTCCGTCTTTAGGAGTGCCTTCAAGCTTCCAAGTCTTATGGTCAAAGGAAAGCCAGCTGGGCATCGAATTCAACTCAACGGTCAAGTCACCTGCGGACACCTGTTTTCCGTCCAGCCTGATGCCGTTCTGCAAGCCGTCATAGTCGATTCGGGAGCCGCGTGTCGCATTCAACGCGACAATGGGATGGTCGGTTGTGAGCTTGTGGCTGCCCACTACAATGGAGAATTTCAGCGAAGAGGCAGAGAATCCCACGATGTCAGAGGCGACCAGACTGAAATCAAAGGAGTGTGGTGGTTGGACAAGTGACTCAATGGGAGGCGTCTGGCCGCTCATGGTCAACGAGGGCCCATCGAACTTGACCCAGGCGGGCAGGGGACTGCTGTCACCGGATGTTGCATAGTAGTTGAGGCCTGGTTTCCCAAACGTGTCCTGGTCGAACGAAAATTTGAAGTTGGTTGAGGGATATGACAAGATGGAGGAGGGAGCGGAGAAGTTGCCAAAGTTGTCAATCTGCATATCCAAGGGAATATGTACTTGCGGCGCAGGCTGTCTGGAGATGACGAGGGTTGCTTTCATAGAAGTTGAGCCTTTGGCGTCGGTTGCAACAATGTCAACTGTTTGGCCAACAACATCCCCTGGGGGTACATCGCCATCCCTCGGAGTTCCATACAGTCGCCTTCCCCCACTATCAATCGATACCCAGCTCGGATGCTCGCCCAGAGAGTATGATATCGTCGAGTCAGACTGGAAAGTGTACGGCGAGAATGAGTAGGAGAAGAACTGGTCTATACGAGCAGCGAGTGGTAGTTGTGCGTTGAAAGGAAACGAAAGAGTTGGCTGGCAGCTGGCGAGCTGGCTCAAAGGCAGTAATGCCAGAGCCGCCAGCAGTGAGGGCATCACGATGGGAATCAACGCGTACCTGATGAGAGGCCGTTTCGTGAGCTCGACAGGAGGATTCGCGTCACCCAGCCATCTGCGACATACAGACGCAGGACCAGGAAACAGCAGAACGGTGCAGAATAAGAAGATGCAGAGACAAACGAGCGACGCAAAAGTCAAGAAGACGATAGAGAAAGGAAAGGACCAGGCAGTCGACGCCAGAAGAGACGAGCAAAAGCTCCCAGTCTCGTGGAAACAGCCATGCTCAAGACTCTTGCGGGTGGAAAATACCACTCCCTACATTCCACACACGATTCGAACCGCGGGGACGGCCTCATTGTATCCAACCCGAGTGCCACTGGCGGAGAATGCATGTATCTTCATTGCGTCAGGAGGCGCATGTCTTGGAAAAAGCCCGGGCTGAGAACAGGACGCGGGAGTTCTGGACGTGGTACTAGATGGATGCGCGAAAGGCGAGGGCTGGGGCGGAGTGGCATGCGGCATTCCAGAGAGAGAGAGACCTTCGACCATCGACCGTCTGCCCGTCTGCGGGGTGAGAGGGTCAAGCTGTAGTGAATGACAACCAAATACCAACCTTCTCGTCTTCAATTTTTTTCTGCGCTGCACCGCGCGAGTGGAAACCCAGAAATCGCCCCTGATGACCGTGCAGGCAGCCAAACTCGAGCCCTGCATTGAGTCGTAGCGTGCACATGTGCCATTTTGGCTCAAGCAAACGATGTTCTGGTCCGCCATTAGCTCGGCAAGGGATGATTTGTGCAAGAGACAAACAATGACCCCCTGTGCGCGACACTAGCACCTCCCAATATCGCTAGTCGCAAGGGACCGTTTCGCCGGGCTATCGACTCTCACTAGCATTCAATCTTCAATAAATGTCCAGCAGAGGTATGTACGAGCTGCTTCAGAAGCTGTCCGCACCTTCCAACGCGCGATTTGCGACGCGTAGACCAGCTCGTTGTGATGTCATATTCTACGCCGCCGCTCGTGACTTCTCTCGTGAAATTCGAGACTGCTCAAGCCTGGGTAATATGACGATTTGCAGCGGGACAGGCTGATTCAGAATCTGGCTCTTGCGTGTATCGTTTAGTCGCAACAGCTTCACTCCGGACATTCATGTGAAACGCGGCCTGGAGCATCAAGTCGATTTGCGCCACAAAATCATGTGGGGCTCCTCGAATAAAGCCTCGTCCAGTACCTCCGTAACGAAGTACGTACCCATCGACTAGAGCAGTTTTTGTCTTCTGCGATGGCCATGCATCCGACGAGTCTAACGAAGACGTCACGACACCAACGTCCTCAGCTTCGGCCAAGGTGAAGCGTGAACGCGAGGCAGCAGATCCTTAATCAACCTCGGCATTGATCCTGCGTTTGGAGTGTGAGAGACTGACTATAGGTCATTTCGTCTCCGAACACCATCTTCCCAAGAAAAAAAGGTTCCTTTCCTCCATCTGTGGTAGCAAAGTCTGTATGCATGGGCTCCTAAACTTTCAGTACCGCTCCAGCCAGTCAAGTTTCAGAGGCTTTAGACTCGTAAATCACGTGCCAGCCCACCAGTCACGTCGAAAACATGATTGGTGGTGGATTCCAAAATAAACCACCCACAGCGAGGACGCCTGACAATCCGCTCAATTGGTCTAATACGCAAACGGTACTGCTGTCGTCGGGCGTGATGAGCCAGGAAGGCTCCCCGGTGCTCAATCCAGTCCTCATCAGTGAGGATCTGACACCCTTGCCGTCTCTCAAAGCGGCAGGGGACGCCCGCATTGATTTCGATGGCCAACTCAGCGAGCCGCTACGGTACCATGAAGACGTTAGAACGGGATGCGGCGGGCAGACATGGCCAGCGGGCTTGGTGCTTGGAAAGCATATGCTGCGGTACCACCGATCAGAGATGCGAGACGCGAGAATGTGAGTGGGTGAAATAAGCGAAGGATGATGCGCGCGTGGTTTCATTGTACACAGTTCTGCCGAGGTAGAGCAACAATAATCTCTGGACATTCTTATGCATTTACGTCGCCCATGGAAGACCAGCATCAGCGCGATTTTAGAGAATGGACAAGCTGATCTGCATCGTTGACACCAGACTCGAGCTTGGAGCGGGCGGAGGGCTCGTGGGATTAGCTGTGGCGTCTGGATGCGGTGGCAGCAGCAGCAGGTTGCTCGTCACTGATCAACAACAGATGCTCGAGCTCATGAAGACAAACATACGCCTGAACCACATCGAAAATCGAGCCAAGGCGCTGATTCTCAACTGGTACGGTACTCCTTCATGATTGTGACTGTGTCAGCTGTGACACCATCACCGTCGGCAAAGCTGGTCTATTCCTCATCGCCAGACATTGCTGACGATAAGACGACAGGGGCGAACAGCTTCCCGAGGATGTAGTGACGCAGAAGCCCAACGTGATTCTTGCAGCGGAATGTGTCTACTTTGAGCCAGCATTTCCCCTTCTGATGCAGACGCTCAAGGACTTGTTGATCCTGAACAACGACGCGACGGTTTTTTTTTGCTTCAAAAAGCGTCGGAGGGCTGACATGCAATTTATAAAGATGGCGAAAAAGGCTTTCCACGTCGTGGAGATCTTTGACGAAGACCGGCCAGTGTTCCAGCGACAGGCGTTGTTTCTCTTTACTTTTCGAAGCCGAAAAGGCACCGTGAACTCATCCCCTGGAGACAAGGGCGGCAATAATCAGCCACCGGCGGGGACAGCAACTCCATCAGGAGCCGAAAGGGCCGCCGACTGTGGTTAACATGACGAGACGCAACACGGAGTAAAGCTTGTGGGATCAATGTTACCCTTGCACCGCAGGGCCTCAGATCTAGATAGCGTGTGCAGCAATTGGCATGATGCATTGGTGTCGCAACACCAGCCATGCACTACTGCTTGTGGTGTTTGGGGCAGCGAAAATTTGGGCGGTGTGCTCGCTTCTGTCACGCCTGACACCATCTGCTATGGCTCACGTTCTGTATGAGTGAAGATCCATCGAAGTCGAGTCTCAGCGAAGGATAGAAGCGATTGTGTCTTGCGTGGCAATGGTGCTTTAAGTTCTCTAGACAACGATGCTTGAGCGCGATTCATGGGGCCCCTGTCCTTGTTTCAAAAGAGCTGTCGTTTGCAATCTATCTCATGTATGCTGTGGGTCGAAACAAACAAAGAAAGACGTGGCAATGGAGAACGGAATACAATGAATCATGCGTAATCTATGCCGCTTTTCAGAGACGCGTGGACGAACACTCTCAAGGCACACAATCATGCCATGGCGGCACCTTGCTAATGTGACTTGCGAATTGTGAACAGCCAGATGATGAGCTTGCGCGGCGTCAATGGAGACATCGCACAATGTGACCAATCGACAGGTACAGGAAATGGATGCGTGATTTTAGCACGCACAGCCACGGCATCATTTCATTTCGTCTGTGTGCCGGCCCAAACCAACACAAGCGGCGCCACCTTGCGGCATGTGCAGTTGGGCTGGCGGGATGGAATGCACTACTCATAGCACAAGAACACCAAGCCAACTATGTACCGAAAATAGCGAGCCGGTCCTTCATGCCGAAACATGACGGCCATCTGGTCGTCCGAGGACATTTGCCGCCCGAAATTGTCAGGTTCGTACGTCTCGCGAGGAGCGCCCTCCAGGACCTTCACAGCCATGGGATGGATCGACCCGCAAGGAGAGGCCTCTCAGGGGGAAGAGAAGGAGTTTGCCCGCGCTGACCTGAGCATCCCGCGTGAGCTCCAGCTGGAGATCCCTGGAAAAAGGACGCAGTCCCGTCAGACCGACGCTGTCACCTGATTGGGCGTGTGGCCCGGAAGTGCTGGTCATCCGTTCTGTACGCTATTTGGCTCTGACAAGGTGCATCGGGGGAACATCAAACAGAAAAAGGCGCAAGATCCTTTGGCGGGAGTGGGAGGGGCGGGGATCGCACGCCAGCTCCATTGCCAGGCCCGAAGTTGCGGCCCCAAAAAAAGAGAGAAGAAGATAAAAAGTTGCTGGGCATTAGCACTCAAACCTGCCTGCCGACCCCCTCCCTGTTGGATTTGCGCCATGACCCGTCCATCGTCAGGCACCTGTGACTTTCTATTGGCTGGGTACCTGAACGGTCGCTGCACCAGCGTAAAACGCCGCGGGGCGGCATCTCAAAGAGACCAATCACATCGGATGGCGTGGGCGCTATGGCTTAGTGCAAGCGGTCCTGGAGCGGTGAGCGATGCTACAGTACGGCTGCAGCGCCCGAAACGCACACCCACTCGGTTTGTTTCCCAAGCGGGAACCACCTCTGAATCGCACATGGTGCACGCACTTTGGCGAGGGGTGGGAAGGACGTGGATGGAGAAGAACATTCGCTGGCACAGCCCGCCAGTTGGCGTCTCCATGCTCGGCGCTCTCGTTGGTTTGTTTCCTCGGTTGGCTGCCCCTGACCTGAACACGCGTGGGACGGGGCCCCTCTCGTCCCCTCTTGCCCCCCCACCCACGCCCGCTTCTTGCTGACAAGTGAATGGGTCGTTGTGGCCGGCCGATCTCTGTTCCTGGCCTGAGAAACCGGAGAATTGACCACAGCCCTTGTCCGACAAGACTGGATCCCCGTTCGACGCTTGCTCAGCCCGGGACCATCTCTTGCTTTCTATTTATTATTTTCTTTTTCTATAACCGACTCCCCCCCTCCTTCCGAGATTTTCTTGTCTCCCTTCTCTCATACCCATCACACTTTATTTTCTTTCCATGACCAGCGGTCACAACAACCTTGCGGTTCATTCCTTTCAGATTCGTCGTCACGAGCAGGACTCTCTCGCACTCATTCTTCCTTCACTTTCAAACTGACGACAAAACAAAAACCTTCAGTCAAATATCCAGTCCCTACTGTTCCCAGACAGCATTGCAAAATCGAGCTAGCTCATCAACTAGATTCGATCATTACCCGGACACGTTGAACGTTACAAGAAAAGGCCAAAAAAAAATTGGACACTGTGTGTGGTACAACGCCAACAACGTCAGGAAAACACCACACCACATCAACCTTACCATCCAGGACAGGGAAAGAAAGCTCTCACCATGAAGCACTTCGCCATTGCCTCTGCCGCTCTCGCTGCCGTAGCCGCGGCCCAGCCCCGTCACGGCAACCACAAGCATATCCACGTTCTTCGCGACGTGGCTCCCCGGGACATTGTGACCAAGGTCGAATGGGTGACGGAGACGGTTTTCGAAACGCAATATATTGATGCCTCCACGACCTTCCTGGTTCAACCCTCTGGCGCGGTCCCATCCAAGGCTGATGGTAACTTCAAGGAAACTCCGTCTCCTGAGCCCGCCAAGGCTTCGTCCCAGGCGGCTCCGCCTCCTCCTCCCCCTCCGCCAGCTCCTACCAACACTTTCGTCTCTATCCCTTCGCCTCCGCCATCTGCCGTCGCTGCTCCTCCACCTCCTGCTTCCGCGCCAAGCCCTGCCAGCGTACAGGCACCGGCTCCTCCCCCCCCTCCGCCGGCTTCGTCTTCCGCCGCTGCTTCTCCGTCGCCCGTGGTTCTGCCGCCGCCGCCACCTCCTCCGCAGCAACAGACATCTGCCGCCGCCGCTGCCGCCCAGCCTTCAGCTCCTCCTGCGCAACCCTCGCCTCCCCCAGCGCAAGGCGGCAATGCCGGCAGCCCCAGCTCCGGTTCCGGCTCCAGCTCTGGCGGCGGCGGTGGTGCCTCCTACAAGGGCGACATCACCTACTATGCGGTTGGCATGGGCGCCTGCGGTGAAGACGACAGCGGCAAGGACAACACGGGCAACATTGTCGCGCTGTCGCACCTCATGATGGGCACGCAGTCCAACGGCAATCCAATGTGCGGCAAGACCATCAGCATCACGGGCAACGGCAAGACTGTTCAGGCCACCGTCAGGGACAAGTGCATGGGCTGCAAGCGGGAGGACATTGACGTGAACGAAAAGGTCTACAAGGAGCTCTGGGGCGGCCTCGGCTCTGGACGCAAGCCCATCACCTGGTCCTTCAACTAGACCACAACATGGCTCGAGGACACACCTGTACTTGCTTACTGGCTCGCGGCCTGTGCTGTGCACGGCGCAGTATCGTTTTGCTCCTGCCCGCCCCACCGCATCCATGCCTCCTTTGACCCGGCAGAGATGCGCAGACATTCTGCACTTATGACCTTTACGACTCTTTTGGCATGTATCTTTGTTTCTCTTTCTTTTTCTTGGAAAATTATTGCGGCCTCGTGTGACATCTTGGCTTTGAGTCCCGTTGTTCACTCCACATGAACATCACGGGCTGCAAATATGGGGAAGAGAAATGAAGGGGACAATTCGCATGTCCGGGGCTTCGGTCGCTGTCGGCCATGCATATATGTGCACGCACGGTCCTGGTGCTTGCTTTCTCTGAAGATACTTGCTTGCGACGTTTTGGCTTGATATTCTCCGTATATATACTTCATCATCTTCTCTTGCTGAAGCTCGAGATGTTCTTATCTTGCTGCGCTATCCGCAATATCGTCGGCCTAGCGCCCACATCTGGTAGACACATGTGCAAATTCATCACATGTTACACATTCAGTCCAAGACTATGGTGAGAGTTTGAAACTGTGACATCCGTGGTGCAAAAGTTGTTATAGCAATACCGCGCAGATGCCGGCACACGCCGGGAGTAGAAGAAATCATGGCCAGATCGGGCAAAATACGACACTGGTGCAAGAGAGGATAGAAAAATGACTCGATTGCTGTACTTGTCTTGCGGACGTCTCTGGAGATTATTACATGCAAGCGCACGTGGCAACGTAGAGCACGAAAGCAGGATCACAAGCGGTTGCAATGAGCGTAAAGTAAACTCTAAATACGAGAGCAGACGCTAGAGAGATCAACGACGTAGACATAGTAAGCAAGGAAAGTCATAGTCTTCATATCCAGAGCCTCCTGTTGACGTCAAAGGAGGGTAAGTAGCTCCTCCACATAGGAACGCGTGTCCAAGCCAATCCCCTGCATGAGCCTACTCGCGGCCCCGGCACTGCTTTTGTCCTTTCCGACAGAGATACCTCCATGGCCAGCGTGGTCGCTCGCACGTCTGACGAGGTAAACCTCTTTGTTTGTGGCATCACAAACCTTTTCTTCTTCCTCTTGTTCCTCCTCTCCCTCTTTCCCCTGCGCTCGACGAGCGAGCTCGGGAACGGCAAGGGGTTCGGAAGGCGGTGTGGAGGAAAACTTGTCTGACAAACGATTCCACACGATCCAGTACCCGCGATTCGTCTTTTCTGTTCTCTCCAGATCCTGAGTCTTGGAGGCGGGCATGCGCCTGGTGGCGTCATGGAGGTTTAGTAGCTGTTGGTGGGTGTTGAGAGCGTCGAGGCGGGACCACGTGTCGGACGCAGACTCCTCGGGGATGTTGGGAATGGAGGAATGCAGGGCAAGAAGGCTCGGATCCCACACAAGGTTGTAAATGGGTTCGGCTGGGGGCCTGGGCCGGTAGCTGGTGGCTGCCAGGAGCGGCTTCTTCAAGGGGGCCAACTGGTGGTGCAGAGAGCGGTAGAAGCTCTCCCACATCAGGCAATCGCTGCGCAGCTGGAAGATGAAGGTAAAGATGAAAGGGCGGTTGACATAGACGATGACACGGATCTTCTCCGCCTTATTGAAATCCTGTGCACTGAATCCCGGTACGAGATTGCCCATGAATTGAGATTCGACGTGGGTGCTACCTGGTTGGCCGTAGTCGCGGACGACGGTGTCTTCTGGACCGGCTAGCGGCTTGTCTTCGAGCTCAACGCGGAGGGTGCGCAGGGCGTTGCGCTCGGTCATCGTGCTACTGCCAGACGAGTCATCGGAATCGATATACTCATCGTCGGCGTCGTCAAGAGACCCCTGGAGTCCAATGAGGAAGTGTGCCCGGGAGTTGGACGAAACCCGTTGTGAAAGACGAGGTCTCGCGGGCGGCGGTCGGAAGTGTTCTGGCGAGGGCGGCGAGGCTGCAGCCGCAAGGGGCCCGACATTGGTGCCGGAGGAGTTGCCGCCGGGTATGTTCCAGTACGACCCATAGCCAAGCTTCATGAAGCTGAAAACCTTGTCAAGCGTGCCTTCCTCAGCGGACGCCGAAGACGTTTTGGCTTGATGATCCTCCGCCGAGACTGTCTCTGTAGGCTGTTCTTGGGACTTCGGTCCGGATGAATCGTGGCCTTGCACGTCATGCGTCGTCTCATCCACGGATGTGTTTGGCCGTCTTGCCCGCACCGCGCGCATCGACGATGGGTTGTCAATGACGCCGTACGCGTGATCTCCCCATTGATATATATCCTCCATCCACTGCGTTACGTCCCTGATAGTCCTCCTGCTCAACTTTCCAACCCCCAGAAAAATGGCGCCATCTCCGGATGCTGGTTCTTGACCTGTGCCAAGCCAATGTGCTTTGCTCTTGTCGTTGTACAAGACGACGGCGTCTTCCTCGTCATGTTCGTTTCCGAACTTGGAGACGACCAGATCAATCAATTCGCCTGTTCGGGCAACCAAGCCCTCGAGCACTTCGCGCACTCCACTGCCCCTTTCTTCCTCACCAACACCGATGCCGAGTTCTCCCGAGGCAGCCATGTTTGTGCCGCCAAAGACATTGCGGATAGGATTGCCGTGGAGCGTCACGCTCCAGGTAGCCAGAAACAAATCCCAATAGCGGCTCAGGGCGGCCACGAACTTTTCGCGCTGAAGGCGAAGGTACAGCGCGCTCAGTGATGTGTCATGATGCAGGAGGAACGTGGTATGTGCGCGGATCAAGTCCTGTAGCAGCAACGTTGCTGGCTTTACTTCGCGCGTCACGTAATCAAAAACTGCATCTTGCGGCTCCTCGGAAGACTTGACAGGCAAGCGAGGGGGGAGTGGCACTTTGGTGTAGTCGATACTCTGACACACGCATCGGTCAACCTGGAACTGATCATATGGATGAATCTAGGTGCCAACGACTTACTGCCAGAATCCACCAGCCAGGCTCCACCTGCTGCGTCACGACGCGAGTCTGTTCAGTATTGACAGTCTTCAGAGTAGCATTGTCGGCGAACCCCCGGCCAAAATCGATCATTGCCTGGGCGAGACCAATCTGACGCAGCCGCTCATCGCGCTCTTCTTGAGTGAGGGCTTCGGCCGGGCGTCCGCGGGGACGCCTCGGCCTGCCCGTCTTGCTGCCGCCGGCATCTTGCGTGGGATCTGATGCAAAGTAGACGATTTGATCGTCGGGATGTTTTTTGGAGGTGGCCAGATGTGAGTTGAAGATGGCGAAGAAGCCGAGCCGTGCGGGGACAATAGCCCCCGGGCCTGCCCCAGCCGTGCCTGAGCTCATATTGGGCTTGACAATGGCGTGTGGACGGAGTAACCGATCACTTGCACAAAGGCAATGTGTCGGATCGGGCCCGACTTTGGACTACGAGGAAGCCCTTGGGGCAGAAAAGGGCACCAGCGTCGGAGGTGCTGGCGGGCGTTGCGGCACTTATACCATGTCGAGCCGGAGGGCTTGGCGTTGCCAGACCCTGAAAAGGCGATGGTAGCTGAAGAGTGCGTGTGTGGAGATCTGAACCAACGGCGAGGGAAGGGGTTGGGGGGAGCTGTTTGGGGGAGGCGGCGACGGTTCTTGGAGAAAACGAGGGACGATGGCAAGGCGTGGGCGGGGCGGGGCGGGG
>JAPFUF010000466.1:0-17549 GCA_030780645.1 Aschersonia sp. MBC 508 | reverse complement strand
GTAATTAATCATCCACCTCTCTCGATACAGGATGATGAGAAGCCGGAAGAATTGCCAGGAACGGCCAATCCTGCAGGGACAGGATGGATTTTTTTCATCAGTCGGCATTTCACAGAGAGCGTCATGGGAAGGTTGCATGAATGGATCCAAAAAATTTTGATCACAAACCTGTGTCACACTGCTTGCACCAAGGTCACTGCACCCTACTGGAACTCTACCCGACGATTCCCCTCTCAGATCTTTCAGTACGCCTGCCACAAGGAAGTATGCATATCGTATTGTCTACATACATTCGACGGAATCGATGGATGCCATGAACAATAGCGAACCTCTATGGCCAAGATGGCTGGAACTCATGGCTCAGTGGCATTCTGCATTGCTGAACATAAAGGGGACATCCTGAGGTGACACAATCACGCAAGGGATGCTTCGTTGAGGGGCTCGATGCATGCGCACCGATCGTGCCGCAGCGACATCTTTCGTACATGCAAACTTACATAAATTCTCACGGAGCAGACATGATAACATGCACGCGGTCGAAAAGGCACACCAAGGATAGGCACTTCTGTGCTCAGGGACGAGCCCACTGACCACATCATCTGCCGAGCCGGGTGACGATGGCATCAAGCATCGCCAGATTGTACATATGCACGTTTATCTTTCCACGAAAAATGATGGACGGATCGACAGTGGCGATCAAGTGTACACAGGTGAGTCCTCTTGTCACGTCGCACCGACGAGTCTCATTGGACACATACGTATTCTCTGAGAGACAAAAAGCTCGACTCGAGTCATACAATGCATCGAGAGCTCGCCCGGTATGCATTTGTACCTTGGGCTTCACCCGATTCCCCGTAGGTACGGACACATACCTCCGTTGCGACCTTAATGGTGCTTCTGCTGAGGAGAGACAATGCAGCCACTCTGTCTGCGGCGGATGCAGTAGTCAGCCCTTGGCAGGTTCACAGAATATTGCGCTTGGCTTTCCATCCCTGGCAAGACACTGATCAGCCTCACCGTCCTGTGACGGAAGGCTGAAGCCACGACTCCTGCCCGCAAGAAATGGTCATCATTATCACCACCGCCAAGATGCGCCAATGTGGCACGGCGGCTTACTTGTACCTACATTCGACCCATCCACATGATCTTGTTCTCGGGGTCGTGACACATTCCTCCCCTTGAGCCCTAAATCCCTGCACTCTCTAATTCTGCCCCGTGAAAATTCACCTTTGGTCATTATCGTGTACAAAGTCTCTTTTCGTCCGACATTTCCTCTGCACCATGTAATTTTATTCCACATCCCCGTATAGTATTATACAGGTCACTTCTTGGACCACTCCCAGCACAGAGACTCACGTACCAAAATTTTCCTGCGCATGAGACGGCCCGATACAGGTACTGCCGAACCAGGCGTTGTTCTTCCTCATGTTTCACTCAACATCAACCGCTTTCTCTTGGCGGCGCAATCATGGGCTTGCTTTCTGTACAGCCCTGGCGCTCATGGCGCTGATACTTATCAAGAAACCCTTCAAACTGGTACAGATGCGGCCAAAAGAAAAATTCCCCAGTGCGAATCCCAAACTTTGAGAAGCAAAGGCTGACCTTGAATCCCAAGTACCATCCCGAAGACAGGATTCCTCCGCCAACGATAGCCAGCAGCGATCCAGATGATTCCACCCCGCGCCTCAGAACATCGCGATTCCATTTCTTACTTCCGGCCAGTCAATCGAACGTCCAACTCTGCTACAGCTTGGCCTCCGCCGCAGTAAACAGATACCCTGTCCCGACCCTGCTGGGTTGGAACGGCACGGGCGACTTTGACGCGGCAGTCACTCACCTTGCCAAAGTGCGGTCCATCGAACGCTACTTGCACTCTTTGGGTGATGAAGAGAATGACGATCTAGTCTTGATAGTTGATGGATACGACACCCTTCAGCAGCTGCCCGCAGAAGTCATGGTAGAGCGCTATTTCGAAGTCGCACGGAAGGCGAACTCTGAACTAGCGCGACAGTTGGGAATTTCGCAAGAGGATGCTCTTGCTGGAAACATCAAGCAAACGGTCTTTTTCGGAGCAGACAAACTCTGCTGGCCACCGGATAACAGAGCTGCCCGCTGCTGGGCGGCCCCAGCTTCAAGTCTTACGCCAGGCGCATTTGGACCCGATCGAGGGCCTCATGAGTTTTTTTCTGCCGACCCCCGGTGGCTGAACTCGGGCACTCTTATGGGGCCCGTCGGCGATGTCAAACGTGTTGTCAATGCCACTGCACATGAGATCGGCGCCACTTTTGATGCGGACTTCTGGCAATCAAACTCAGACCAGTACTACATCTCTAATGTCTGGGGACGTCAAGAATATTGGCGTCTCAAACAACGATACGGCCAGGACAGCGAGGCTCCAGGAGGACCGCCAGACCGCCTGGTGCCCGATAGAAGAGCAGACGTCGAGGATACGGAGCTTCACATGGCAGTCGAATATGAATCTTCGCTTTTCCAGACCAAAGCTGGGAACGAACCTTTTCTTAATTATTTCCAATACAATTCAGAAAGTGACTCCGCTAATGTGACCATCGATGCGCTCGGCCGGGGTCTGGCGTTCAAGCCTTACGGTATTGGAATGCCACGAAACGTCAAGATGGCAGTCATGAAGTTGTTCGACTCGATACCGGAAGCACATCAGGGTGTGTCTGCGGAGAACTGGCTTCGAACGGCACATTTTGGAACAAATTTCATCACAAAGCACATCTACTCGCTCTGGCATTGCACGGGCCCGAAAGAGTTCATGGACGGAGAGTTTACCAGGTTTTGGTTCTATCCATTTGTCAAATCGCTGCTGCGGGCATCAGTCAAAGCGTCTCAGTCGAATGAGGCCATAGCCTCACGACCAATAGACGATCGAACGTGGGTGCCGAAGCTATCGTACCCTCCGAAAGAGCAAATGAATGACGAATACGGCGGCGCGTGGTCCGACGGTGCTCCCGATAGGTTTATTACATGGAAGGAATTGTGTGGACAGCATGAAGAAGCGATATTTTGGGGCCAGAATGCCCTTGGCCTGTGACAATATGGGATACGATGCGTGATACTGGGGGTTCTTTCTCTGGGAAAGTCAAGTGGTCGGCAGACTATGTGTATACTGCATCTTGTATATGATTCGATCCGAGAAAAATCTTGACCTGTACTTGTATACTATACACCGAAGTTCACTTCCACATGCTCGCCAGGCAACACATAACCGGTCAAAGCCAGCGTAGACCATATACAGTAGAGCCCAATATGTCAAGACTAGAATCAACGTTTTCATTTGTAGCGCCACAAGGCTCGCGCCGCCCAAGAAGCGATCCAACGACTGGCCACCGCACAGCATCATCAACACCGTCGCCATCATCACCATCATCACCATCGTCACCATCATCACCATCATCACCATCATCACCATCATCACCATCATCACCGTCGTCACCATCGTCAGAGTAATATGCTGATTCCAGCGCTCACAGTATGCGATGCCGCAACGCAGGATTTGCATTCTTCCAGTGTCACAAGAGCCATCTATGTGTGGTATGTATATGGGCAAGTTATACTATAATCTGCCGCCTTGAGTCTGCCCTCTTCGAGGAGGTTATATTCCTCCTTTAATACGTTGGATCTGTCGCGTGCAATCACGGGTGCGCGTGTCCCCTCACACTACACGTTACCTACCGTAATAGTCTGCTTGAAGTCCTGCGTAGCCGCTCACTGCAGCAAAGTCCTTCTGTTCTTTTCCAAGAGAAGAGCTGGAGCGAGGACTTTCATGCCAGGCTGTGAACGTGTCCAAGTTTCGTTGTCAATCAAGTTATTCCTGTGCTATCTAGACCACCTGCCACCGCCTTGATGCTGGCGATACCTGCCAGGGCCATGGACGGCGCTGACAGCTGCTAGCGCTGCTTGTCGAGTTTTGTCATTTGAGCGATCTGAAGCCTGACGTGCGTGTCGGGTCTTCTTTTAGAGGAGAGAGGATGTAGGGTATCTAGGTACCTATCTAGGTAGGTAGTTTTCAAGAGTGCCGTATCCCTGGGTACCTAAGTATTTCTCTAGAGAAAAGGGTGGTCTGAAGCTTGCTGTATGAATGAATTGATCTACGGAGGCCGGCAATGGAACTCGCAATGCCGGCCAAGGCTAGGTCTGGCGCGGAACGATAGTATCAGTGCCGTTTGGCTGGTGGGAAAAATGTTTGCTGGCGTGATGAATGAAAGCCGCTGGGGAAGTAGCTACTGGATCCCCATCAACGTAAATTCTTCCACTTGCTCACACTGGACTGAATCAGCGATGCTCTTTTCGTGTAGATGCCTCACTAAGCCATTATAGGAGCGAAAGGAGTGTATCAATAACTCTTACTGGCCTGGATACTAGATACCTTGCGCATTGCTCTTTCCGTGCGGACGTCACGCTTGACCAGAAGCAGACTGAGAGCATCGATGGCCTGACTGGTCAAAGTACCTAAGTAGGTAGGTAGGTGGCTAACTGCTCTTCCCATACAATCGCCTCGCTTTGCTATTGCAGGAGCGGATAGAGCGTATCCGTGACTCTGACTGGCCTGCGAGATCCCGTGCAGAGCTCAAAAGCTCCGGTACAATGTTCAGTCATCCCTGTAGCGCCTCAAGGAGACAATACAGTGAAGAGATCAACTCTGCACAAGGCATTTTGGACTGCTACTTCCTGTATGTGGAGGTGCAGCTGAGCATGGGGAGCTGTGGTGGAGCCGCATGAAAAACGTGGCGGCCGAACTCCATCGTTGACACGCAGCTGGCTTCACCAACAAACGAAACCACCAGCAGCAACGCCCATTTGTTGCGAGGCACGATGCCCTCGACCCGCGTGCGCCATCGCTCTTATGACACTCTCTATCGGTAATCGCAGGTCGTTCCCTCATTCGGGCATTGTAGACTATTTCATCATTCGAGCACAGCAGGCTATTCCCTCATTCAGCTGTAGCAGGCCGACTGTTCCATCATCCAGTCACACCAGGCTGTCACCCTTTAGCCAGCCCTGGTCAACGCATCATGGCGACACTGGGCCTCGACGAAGATGAGCTCAAGTCGGTCGAGCACATGGTTGCGCGGCTCGCCCAGCTCTCGAGCAGCATCCAAAGTCTAAAGAAGGACATCCTTGCCAGCAATCCGCTTCCGCACCCGTACGTCTGTCTGTGTGACACGCTTATGCAACCCGTGTTGACACCCCACGCCTCGCAAGAGCGCGAGTTGAATTGGCTTTGAACTTACTTGTCTGTGTCCCGCAGCTCCTCGTTTCAGGCATCCGCGCAGATACTCCAGCAGAATCTCCGGTCCGTGCTCGAAAGCCTCAACGACAACGCCGACCTGTTCACGCGCATGGCGATCCACCCCTCGACTAACTATCCCGGCCGCACGCAGGAAAATATCCTCACGCAGCTGTTACGGAAAAAACTCGAGCCCGATGTGGAGGAGCTCGTGCTGAAGGGCCGCGAGACGGCACGGCTGGCCACGCCCGAGGGCATCGCGTCCCTGCAAGGCATCTGGAACGAGCTGCGGACGTGGACGCACGACCGGATCGCGGCATACGTCAGAGAGGAGGCGGGCGACGTGTACACGCGGGAAGAGCGGGAGGCGGGCGTGGAAAATGTGCGGACGGGCCTGGCAAGGGCGCTGGACGAGGACAGCGATAGCAACGACGAAGACGACAACGACGGCGATGACGGCGAGGAACAGGGCCAAGACGCGGAGGCGCCGCGCGGGCCGGAGCTTGAGACGCTGTTGTGGTTCGCGGCGCGGGGCACCTTCGATGTTCCTGTTAATATCGAGTACGAACGCAAAGACGGCGCGTTGAGGAAGGGCCTTGAGGGCATCAACCTCCCGCCGCTGCCGCCGCCCGAGCCTGGTCCTCCGTCCCGGCCCAACTTTTAGGAGGTTGTCCTGGCGGGCCCTGTTCGCTTTGATGGCGGCGGGCCTCTGGCGTGAAAACGCCACAGTGCATCATGAGAGCGAGTCGAAGTAGACGAGTCTTCGGGCGTTTTCCCCCGGGGGAGCGAGATTCCATATAAGGGTCTGCCTGCGGCTAGCTATTATCGCTGCGCTCGACCATCCTTGCTTTCGCATTGCGAAGGTATACCGTGACCATCCAATGCCGTCAACATATTATAATCCACCGGTTCCTTGCGCCGTGAGCGAGTTTCGGCTGGCATCTGAGGGGTGGAGTCGCCCCCGACACCGGCTGCACTGCAGTAGGAGGTTAGTTTTGGCAGCCCTGGCAGTGGATCTGCCTCTGGGCTTATTGAGATCGGGCGGCCCTCGATCCGACGGCGATAAAAATGCGTGACTCACATTGCCGGGCATCGATTCGATGGCGCTCGCATGCCTATGTGTGAACTCTTTTTCATTTTTGAGAATCCTCTCCATCTGTTTATTACCCGAGAGAACTCTTTATTTTGTTTCGTTCCTTGGTCTTTCTTTCTGGAGGTGCGAGCACTGCAGAAAGGTGCTACGAGGCAGGCAGTGAGGCAGGCAAGCTTGGACGCGGAACAAAGGTGCCGTGACTGACTGACTGGCTGGCTGGCTGGTTGGTTGGGCCGTCTCGAGGACCCCTCGCTTCGTTCATCACCGAGCAGCGGTGCGCACGCGCAATACTCACACAAGATATATCTATAACACTGCGAGCAACAACACATCGACGGGGGGCCAACCTCCTCAATCGAACAGGGACATACAATCAAACAAGGAGAGGGCGAAGATGGAGGCCCGGTGCCAGTGCGGCGCCGTCTCCTTCACCACGTCGCTGGCCCAGCCCCTCGCGCTGTATATATGCCACTGCGAGGCGTGCCAGCGCCAAACGAGCTCGGCGTTTGGCGCGTCGGCCATCTTTCCGCGCTTCAAGATTCCCAGAGGGGACCTGTTGAGCTGCTATACGTGAGTGCAAAGAGTCAAGAAAAAGTCATTTGCATATCAGGGTGTGTCTGTGCATGTTCACGTATAAAATCGTATACGCTCATTCACACGTTCACACACCCACACACCCACACATACCCTCCCACTCATTATGCGCACTCACTCACTCACACAACGCTCACAACACATTCATACAATATCTCATACGCCCTGCACGCCCATCATTACTCACTCGTTCACCAACGCATACGCGCGCAAACACATGCACAAGCACGCGCATACCTATTCGCGACGCGAGTGTCTCCTCATTTCCATCCCTGTGTATACGCAAAAACTCATTCCCTGGCCTCATATTGATATTGTGTATTCGCTAATCTGCCGAGATGACAGCCGACCAACAGCTTCCGGCCAAACGCTGTACTGGTAAACTTCACCAGGGGAGAAGACAGCCTGGAGATGTACTCCTTCAGTTCAAGGTCATGAGCGCTGACAAGAAAACGCGTTGCATCTAGCTACTTTTGCCGACAGTGCGGCACGAGGCTGCTGCACGCGACTCCGGTAAGCTGCCTCTAAATTGGTATACACACACACACACACACACACACACACACGCGCGTGCGCATGTCTTCTCCCTCGCTATACACATCTGTATTATCGCCGTTGCATCTGTACATGTGTTGTTGCGTTTATGCATGTACGTCGTTCTCATTGCTCATCCGTACCAACATTTGTAGAGCAAAAACGTCGTCTCCGTCAAGGGCGGCTGTCTCGAGGGGCTCAACTGGAGCAAAGCCATCCACCTGTGGACCAAGAGCGCCATGGTGCCCATTCCCGAGGGTGCCGAGACGTACGCGGAGTCGTCGCCCATGACGGTATACAGCCACAGCTCTGAACAAGAGTCCTTGGATCAACCGGGGCATGATTTGATAGAGTGAGCGCGTGACGGTTGGACACACGCATGGAGAGCTCAGAGCGTGTATAGATGATGATCCGTGAGCAATATCGATGTGGGGGTTTCGGTGGTAACGGCCGATTCGCATGACGGTTTGAGCTTGCAAGCTCATATTGCATTCCAAGCAAGTTCGCGAAAAAAGACTGCGTGGTTTTGTGAAATGTAAGGGGAGGCGTTATGGGACTTTGATTCGTGGTTCTTGTGAGGCGGCCGTTTGTGATGCTGGGCGTGCGGGATCTGGGAGCCGCGATCGGCATGATGCAGGCAGTAACGGTTTAAAATTGCAAGGAACACACTCTCGCAAAATCACACATCGACCATGTGCATACAATTTCAAGCGAAGCGAAACCAGTCTGCCGCAGGGGACCCCTCGCGGGGCCTTTGTCAGGTGAACGGTTACAGCATTCGCCAACATTGGCACCGCGGGTCGAATGGGACAATGGACGAACACAACGTACTAGTTTGTCTTGCATTTACTATGAGCAGTTGAGTATAATACAGATTGAACATTACGATTAACTCTACAAAGCCATTCCCCCACGCTGAATTATCCATGGATATCAAAAAAACCTCTACGCCAGACGTTCCTGATCGTCGCGAGGCCCTGACTTTGGGGGGTGAAAGACGTACATGGGGAATTCGAGGAAAATGGTCCTCTTCAGGAAAATAGGCATCTTTTCGTACAACTGTGGTGGGAAGGGGATGAGGATGCTCGTGCGGTCCAGCCATCTCTTGTAACCCTCCCAATTGTTGTTCTTCTCGTAGCGAGACTTGGCCTTGGGCTTCTCCGACAAGGGCAGGCCCGACACGAACATGAGCAGGATGGTGAGGAAGAACGGCCCGAGGATGGTGGCGTACAGGGCGTTGTAGGCCTGGCCAGAGACATAACCATCTGCCGCCGACGACACAGCGATCATGTAGATTGCTAAGCACACACGCCGAAGTTTCGTCAGCAACAATATAAACAACAGAAACAGAACACAGAAACGTCATGACGGCCATGGGGATGTCGCCAACGCACAGAATTGGATGATGATCTCGCCAAAGTAGTTTGGGTGACGAGACACCTTGAAGAAGCCCTTGTCACAGACATCGGACCCGTTGTGGTTCTTGCGAAAGTTGTACTTTTGCACATCGCTCGCGGCCTCCATGACGAAGCCGATGGCGAAGAGGATGACGCCGGCAATGTCCCGGCCGGTGCCAAAGTCGTGCTGCGGGTACTGCGTGACGTTTGGCGAGTTGAGCACCGTCACGGGCAGCGACACGGTCCACACCCAGACCATCTGGAAGACCCAGAAGCCCAGAAAGGGGAGGAACTTGTTGCGCTTGTCATCGAAGCGGTCGTCGGAGCCCGTCTTGAGAATGCGGAAGAAGAGGAAGCCCGAGAGCCGGACGGCCCAGACGATCAGGAACAGCGACGCGACGACCTGGCGCGCATGGTGGTGACCGGACAGCGCGAGCGTGAGGATGCCCAGCACGGCAAAATTGCTGCCGCCCGCGAGATCTGTCCGATTCCGAGGAGGAGCACAAGTCAGCGACGGAAAAGCAGTCATGAAAGAGTCATGCGATTGGTTGAACCCAGCCAGAGAACAATGTGCAATTCGATTCTGGGGTGAATGGGGGGGAAAGGCGTGCGCACCGGTGAGCTTGTCGAATTTAAAGGTAAAGGCAATGGCAAAGAAGAACAGCTGGTAGCCGACCGTCACGATGGCGGTGATGCCGAGGTAGTAGTCGTCGAGGACGTGTGCGACCGTCATGGCGAGACGACGACCGGGGGGGAACGACGACGACGCTTGGGAGGAGGAGATGAGTTGTGCGCAGCAATGGCCAGGAGATTGACTGGTGAATTATCGTCGCCCGCCTCACAGCTTCACGGACTGAATACGCATGTATATATAGCGAGCTGCCTTGGACCCTTGGGTGCACACGACAGCGTCGCCCGAGAATTCTCTATGACGGCTCAAGGCGCCCATGTCATCATTGATTTTCCGTTTTGGCGCCGCGCCAGTGGAGCGGGGCGGCGGGTGGTGGTGGTGGTCATCAACAGCTTTCTACTTAAAGTACGGATCATTGGTACGCAGCGCAAACGTGCCTGCTGCATGCACCACTGACTGCCGGCCGAGCCCATGCCATCCATGTGCGCGCACGGAAGATGGGTGGTGGTGGGTTGCGTGGGCGAGAGGGTCTCTCGTCGCCTACCTTGAACAAGCTCAACGGTTCCGCCGCCGCCGCCCTTCGGAAGTGCCAAGTTGTCCGAAGCGCACATCGCGGGTCAATGAGTGACGTGCGCAGCCGGAGCAGAGCCGGATATTGCAAGAAAAAAAAAAGTGTGCTTGTCATGTAATATGGCGGGCGGCCTGGCTGACATGACGTGCGACTTTTTGGCGGTTCGCCTCGCCGCCTGCGTTTATGTCATATCATCCCACCGTGCTGCTAGTCTATTGTTGGTATGATTCCGCGCCTAGCCCGCCGCTCCCTGCTCTGTCCCTTCTTCGCATCGTCGCGAGCCAGCAAGGCAAGCAGACAGTCAGGGTCCGGAGCAGTTCATCCTGGAAAAGGGTGAACGGGTCGGCGGTTGGTGATCATGCCGCTTACATTGCACCTTTGTGGTTGAGCTAACATCCGCCAAAAATATGCTCATGCCAGATGACCCTGAGAAAGGAAGGGGGAAAAAAAAAAGAGGAAGGCGATTGCATGCAAGCTGGCTCAATGAATCTACTGGGAACTGACTGAGGCTGAGTCTGCGCGCGGCGCCGCCGCCGTGTTTTATTCTTGTAAGATATCACCACCTGAGGGCGTTGGTGCCGCACATGTCAAAGGATGTTGGTTTGGGTCAGCACAGCCGTCGCTGGTTCTATTTTCTGCCTCCAAAGAGGAAATCGGGGAGTAGAACAAACCAGACGTCGGGTCCGGGCTGGCCAGCGCTCTCGAAACAACGAGCACCGAGAAAGCTACCACCCAACCAACCCTTTCCAGATTTCTCTTTGCCGCTAGGCGTCAAGACTGTCGCGCGTTTCATCGCGTAACAACTACAAGCCATGGCCGCTGTGGGGGAAAGGATTCACGCTACGTTCCCTCTCTGGCGCGCGTCATCCCATCGGCGAACACCAGCCAACATGATGATGTTGCAATAAAAAGGAGGAGGAGGAGGAGGGGGAGGAGGGGGAAAGGGGCAGGTAAACAAAAAGTTTTGCCCGGCACGCGCGCGCTCGCCATATTCGAAAACCCATTTCCGATCACAGTGATGCGAGAATCGTGAGGCGCGGGGCGGTCTGCATCATGTTCACTGATCTAAATCGCCAGCAGCGAGTCGTACTATTTCAATGCTTCGGATGGGATGCGGACCCGACTTGCATCGTACCAGCACCCTGTTCAATCACAGGCAGCAGGCGGCGAGTCGCACTTTCCTCATGCTCGGATGAGAGGTTGGCCGATGAGTTGGCGCAGACAAGGAAAAGGGAGGGAAAGGAGAGGGGAAGACTGTCATCCAAAGACTTCATACGCCCTCCTGTTGGCGGCGTTATTTACCAAGAACCTGGAAGCCTCGGTGGCAATGACATCTTGGCAAACTTGTTGCCATTGAGGACGGAATCATGCCGAGTTTCAATGTGTTTACTCAGAGAGTCGTGTGTTCTGACAAACCGAAATAAAAAACAAGAGAAGAACCTGCTGAGAAAGTTTCTGTTTTTTTTTTTTTTTTCCCGTTTCGTGATTTCCCAGCGATGGAGATCCCGCCGGCACATCACGACGATGTTCAATGACTTGCTGCACATCGCCAACTGTCTCGTGCGCTTCCGAGTTTCCGGCTGCTTGGCACCACTACCAACACACGCGGGCGCGCACCAGGCCCCACAGATTGCCGCGCCGCAGATTGCACGCACATATCGGGTCTGGCCTTGGTGGCTCTCCTCACAGGTGGTGGGGGGGTTGGCTTCTCGGCCCTGGCTGACTGGGGGAGACCCAAAATAATTTATGCGGCGCCGGCCAGTCAGATTCATGTCATCAGGTGTGGCTCCTGCCTCAAACCCTCCAAACAGCCCAAACAGGAAATGTCTGGCCCTCGTCTCAGGTTCCACGCCAGCATCTCCCCCGTCCTCGCTGGCCATCACCCACTCGAAACGACACCCTACGCACCGCCGTCTCAGTACGAGTGAACCAGCTTCTCTGACAAAGTCTGCTATGCACAACATGACTACTACGCCTGACCATGATGTCTCCCTCGGCTCCTAACTCGGAAAAGAGGGCAGGGGAGGGGGGGGGGAGGAAGGCAAGGAATAGCCAGAGGGTTGAGATTTCCCCCGACTGCCTGGCCTCTTGGTCAAACGTACGGCCAAACCATCCCATCTTTTCGTGAACTTACCCAAGCGCACTGCCCCTTGGACCTTCAATCGCCTCTTTCGTTTGGCTCTTTGACCTTCTTTTTTTTAAGGTTTCCTTCATTCGCTCGTTGATCGGATTCGTCTCAGAACGAAATAGTTTCGCTTCGTTTGAGAGACTTGGCAGTGTTGGAGCCCCCCGGAGCAGACGAGGCCGACTGGTTCGTGACCACTCCAATACCCGTCTTCCGAGAATCTTCCACCGCTCACTTCTTGTACATCTCTAGGTCGTGTCCGTCCCGTTCCTTGCCACCTCCAGATTCTGCCGATTCAGCTGGCTGAAGACTCCGGTTCTTTCCCTATGTATTCATTCGTGTAATTCATCGCAGTCCGGTCGCTTCATCCATTCCCAGCAGCTGGCTCTGTTGTATATTTTCTATTCGATTTTATTTTTTCTTTTTGTATTTGAGTGTCTGTTTTTAATTCCAAAAAGCCCCGGCATCACTGGTGTGTCTGCCAAGACATACTGTCATTCTCAAGAATGAAGGCCGCGGGCTTGTATGTTCTCTTCATTTCTTCCATCGCCGAGGTAAGCTCACACAACCAGCCAGCAGCGTGCCATTCTGGACGCGCGACATCTGACTTGAGATCAGGCCTCACGACTCTACGATGGATCTGGACCGGGACTCGTGAGACGGCGCGATTCGGCTGCCAATGTCAACGCCGCCTCATTTCCTGTCAGGGCGGCTGGTCGCGAGGGCGTGGCGAGGGTACAGCTGGAGGAGCTTGGTGCGGCCCGGGGTTTGAAGTCGCTCGCAGAGATCAACGGTGTTGTCAGGGCCGGCAAAGATCAGCAAAAGGCAAAGCAGGGCCAGGGAAAAAAGCAGGGGCAGGCAAAAAAGAAGCAGACCCAGGCATCATCCGGCGGCCGTTCCAAAGCGAATGAGGAAAACAACAGCGGTGGCCAGGAAGGAGGCGGCCAGGGAGGCGGCGGCCAGGGAGGAGGAGGAGGAGGAGGAGGAGGTGAAGGTGGAATGGGCGGCGGCGGCGGCGGTGGCCAGCGAAATGGCGGCGGTCAAAGAAACGGTGGGCAACGTCGTCCAAACGATGGGCGGCAGAGAGATGGCCAATCGCAGCCCTCTGGACAGGATCCCACAGCTCCTGGCTTCGAAGGGTATGTTCTGCCTTCCACACGCCCAAGGCTCCGCCGGATTCAGACTGACCCAAATTAGGCTGCAACTTTCCGTCGTCACGGTCACGGTTCCGGGAACAGCAAATGCGGCTACGGTCACGGTCACGCAAACCGTTGCCGCTGATGCTCAGGTACGTTCATGCCCCCGCCCAAGGAGGTGCTGTCCTCGGCACCACCACCAACAACGAGGTCGAGTCCAAAGGCTGACAATCCTCAGCAAAACCCTCAGCAGAGTCCTCAAGGGAATGGCCAGCAAAACCCCCAGGAGAATCCTCAGCAGAATCCTCAGGAGAACCCTCAGCAGGGGCAACCGGGCAATGCGGCGAATCCAGCGACCGGCAACAATGAGCAAGGACAGCCCGGGGCCCAGCCCGGTCAAGGAGGCCTCACGACCATCACTGAGCTCGCCAGCACCGTCACCCAGACCGTCACGGCGGCCTGCCGGGCTGGTGCAGGAGCCGGCCCCGAGGCTCCTGCCAATACGTCCCCTCCCGGTATGCCAGGTCAGCCAGGTCAACCAGGTCAACCAGGCCAACCAGGTCAACCAGGCCAACCAGGTCAGCCACCGGCGGAAGGCCGACCAGGACAGCCACCGCCTCCGCCCGGACAGCCTCCTGCCGAGCGACCAGGCGGGCAAGCCACCATGACCATTACGGAGCTCGCCAGCACCGTGACACAGACCGTCACGGCCAGCGCGGCATGCGGCAGGGGCGGCAACGAACAGGGCAACAACCAGAACGGTACACAAAACAACGGCCAGAGCGGAAGTGGGGTGAGTTGGCCCATCAGTCCTCGTTTGATGCAGAGGCACGATACTGACGATGATCAAATGACAGAACAAGGAGTTGAAGGAATGCACCGTTCACCTCGGGGCAGAAAGACCTCAGGTTGTCTGTGACGGCACGACCGTGTCCAACGTGCAGGTGGTCAACGCCGCGAGCCAAGGCTCGTCTGGATCGGGAGGCGGATCTGGATCGGGAGGCGGCGACCCCACGACGAACGCGAACGGAAACGGCGTTGGCGTCTCAACGATTCCCATCGAGAAGTCGGCTCTCCCGACGACGACGTCGAGTCTGGGCAACTCGGCCGAGGCGACACCGCCACCGAGCGCGGAGCAGCCTCCGGCCAAGAACGTGCCGGCTCCCGCCCAGGGCGGCGAGTCAGCCAAGCCGACATCGGTCGAGAGTTCCAGCTCAAGTTCCAGCTCCAGCTCCAGCTCCAGCTCCAGCACGTCCAGCTCGTCATCCGTGGCCGAGGCCTCTCCCACGCCGGCAAAGGGCGCGGAATCCCTTGCCCTGGGCGAGCTCAAGTCATCCCCCACGGCCAAACCAGAGGCCACGCCACCGCCCGAGGCGAATGCCGAGGCCGGTGTCGCTGCTCCTGCGGTGAACCTGTCTGGCCTGAGCTTGGCCAGTGTCTTGGATCTCGGCAACCTGGTGACGCAGACGCAGGATACTCGCCCGAAAACGACGCGTACATTTTGATGCAGAGATTGGTCGTGTAGTTGAGTAGCAGTAGCGTGGCCAGAGTTTGATAGCAGTGGACATATTTTGGAACATGTGGCGACGTCAATCTCGTTGTACTACGCGAAACGCAGCCTGGTATTCAGTTTTTGGTTCCGCAGTGTGGTATTATATAGTCTAGTGTCTTGTAGCAGCCCAAACTCCGTGCGCCATTCGCTGGGTATCTTGCCATGCTGTCGCTGTGCAGTAGTGTCCGTCCTCCTCTGGCCTCCCATCCCGTGTGTGTCCTCGCGAGGTTGTCTTGCCGTCGGCTGCTTCCCCCCGTCTTCTTTTTTTCCCCTTCCGTCGCGCCTCACGGCTGCTCCGCCTAGCCGGGTGCTTTGTCCGTCGCCGAATTCCGCGCAGCCACCCTCATCTTCTTGGCCTGGCGCTTGCTCACTGGCGCGTCGTTGTCGCCATCCTGCGCACTCTTGCGCTTCTGGTTGTTCGCCGCCGCCGCCGCTGCCTTCCCCGCCTGATTCGGCTTTGACTTTGCTGCTGTGCCAGAGCCAGTGTCCGTCGCCACCACTTCATTCTGCTGCTGCTTCTGCTTCTGCTGCTGTTGCTGCTGCTGCTGTGGTGGTGCCGCAGCCGTCTGGACAATGTTGATGACGCCGCGGAAGCCGTTGCGCTTCAGCCCCTCGTTGACGACGACGCTCCTGGGCACGGCCCTCAGGGCGCCGAGGCCCTTGTCGCCGGGCAGGCCCCAGACGGCAAAGAGGTTGACGACGTCGGCGGGGGCGCGCAGGCCCAGCAGCGTGCGGGCCTCGCTGCTGATGAGGATGCCGCGGCCGCGGGTGGCGCGGATGAGGCTCGTGGCGTTGGCGATGAAGTTGGCGCGCCCGCGCGCCGCGTCCACATCACCACCACCAACACCACCACTGCTGCTGCTGCTGCCGCTGAGGGCGAGGAGCTGGCCGTAGCACAGCTCAAAGTGCACGCCGCGCGACACGGCGGCCATGCAGGGCTTGGGCCGGAAGTGAAAGGGGAAGCGGGCTGAGAGGTCCAGGCTGATGAGGGGCACGTCGAGCGTCAGGCAGGCGTTCAGGAAGGCGGCCTCGGTGAGGGGCCGGACGGCGATGAGGTCGTAGGCGGCGGCGAGGGAGGCGAGGCGGTAGTTGTGCGTGGAGGGGTCGCTGAGGGGGAGGGTGGCGCGGTGGAGGACGGTGGGGAGGTTGAGGTTGTGCTGCTGCTGCTGCTGCTGCTGCTGCTGCTGCTGCTGCTTCGACGACGACGACGATGATGGTGGTGGTGGTGATGATGATGGCGACGGCGGCGGGGGGAGAGAGGGAAACGGCGCCTTGGCCGGGAGCTGCGCGGGCAGCGGGAGCGTCAGGGTCTGGTTGAGCGCGACGGTCGAGTAGCCGAGCGAGGCGGCCATGGCGAGCGTCTGCAGCAGCGTGTCGGTGGGCGTGGCGGGGGACCACGGGATATTGAGGTCGTAGACCATGGTGGGTGGTGGTGGTTGGTTGATGGTAGTGGTGGTCAACGGTGGTGGTGCTGGGCGGGGGAGAGAGAGAGCTCAGAGCTGCGCACAAGACGGCGACGGCGCGCGGGTCCGCTGCTTCTCTTGCTTCGGTATTGAGCCGGGATTACGCGCGTGGGCGGCAGCGGTCATTGCATCACGGCGCAGATCTCGTGGTGGCGGGCGCGCGCGCTGTCGTGTGTCCTGGCGCGCAGCAGCACCTGTGATGATCGTGATGCTCGATGCTCGGGTTTTTTTTTTTTTTTTTGGCCTGGTCCGGGCCCGCGGCGGCCTGCTTCAGTCAATGTGGGGCCGGAGCGGGGACGCCCTACCTGGCAGCCGAGCAGCGTTGCATAAAGTACGACAACAACCAACCTGACGGGGTCTTGGTCTTGGTCTTGCATGGTCACCTCAGCCTGCCTGCCTCTGTCGCTTTTGCTTTTTTTACTTTTTTCTTTCGAAAACAGTTCTGGACGTTTCAAAAATCGTCCGAAATCCCGAAACCCCAGAATTACAATGTGTTTTGCGTGTATCTTTAGGACTATCTCAGAAACACAGAATTGTTGCAATTGATTATGAAATATCGAGTGGTTGACGGAGCCTCGCGTGCGACATCGCAGCCGGCTTCGTCGCCGAGACATTCGGCGCGCCACACGTCGACTGCGTGTGCGCCTCCGGCGGCCCTACCGGGGGTGGCCTGCGGCGGGCTGTCCTCGCTGCGCTCGATCTACTTCTTGCTTACTTACGTAAAGTACGTAAGTATATGTAAGCTGCTTGTGTAGGCACCTCCCAGCCCTATGGGCTTTTTGCCTCCGGCGGCCCTACCGGGGGTCGCCTGCGGCGGGCCGGCCTCGCTGCGCTCGAAGCACCACACTACCACCTTGTGTAGGGCCGTGACTTGGCATGTATATTTTGGTTCCGACTGGCTTTGTGAGTCGCCTGCCTGCGGCGGGCCGGCCTCGCCGCGCTCAAAGGTCACCGCGAACGACATGGCACCAGAGGATCTGGTGGCGATGCGGCCGCCAACCGCCGGCCCAGACACATTCGAGCGCAGCGAGGCCGGCCCGCCGCAGGCGACCCCCGGTAGGGCCGCCGGAGGCAAAAAGCCCGAAGGGCTGGCAGGCGTCTGCACAAGCAGCATGTAAATAAGCAAGAAGTAGATCGAGCGCAGCGAGGCCGGCGCGCCGCAGGCGACCCCCGGTAGGGCCGCCGGAGGCAGAAAGCCC
>JAPFUF010000465.1:0-31254 GCA_030780645.1 Aschersonia sp. MBC 508 | reverse complement strand
GTAACAAATATGAGCCAGCACGAAAATACGGGGTAACGCGAAGGGGGGCGTTCAAGAGGATGAGGCAAAAAAGGAAGTGCAAGAGCTGGAGACAAGGGCTCTCCGAACAGGAACGGGGGCGCAAAGTAAAAAAGCAGACCAATTGCAGCGGAGGGTAATAAGCTCAAGCCAGTAAAGCTGGGCGGCCGTGAAACGTGGGCCGTCTGTACCGTTAAAAGGAGCCAGGGTCGGCCGAGAATCAGAAGGAAAAAAAAAAATAGGGGTTCAGACCGCGTTCGTGATTTGCCGATTTCTGAAATTGGATGTGGACGACAGACTACGTCCTCAAAGGCTTTCGTGGACAACGCGCACACCGGCAGAAAAGAATCGGGCTCGGAGAAGGCTTGGTCAGTGAAACAGATGCCAAACCATCACAGCTTTGCCCGGCAAACTATGGATTTGCCATTCAATGCGTTCGCCTTTTTTGCATTGCCATGGCCATTGACTCGTGCCCACGCACTCGGGATCATGTTAAAACCGGGCTCCCTGGTGGCGAGAGCGGAGTGGCGTCATCAATCGGTCAGAGCCCCCCTCTGCTCTTACTGTAAGCATGCCGCCTGCATGTACCTGACCGTTCCGGGAGTGCACTGACGCTACTCATCAGAAGCAACAAGATACGCGGAGTGTAAGGAAAAAGGGCTGGGCGCAGATGAGGCGCGGCATGCGTGCCAGTGTAATAGTCGAGCTTGGTGCACGGCAGTGTGGCCACAGGTCTACCTACTATTGACTGACCCACCTGCACGCAACACACCCATCATCTGTCACATCTGCAATGCCACATGCATTCTCAGTCAGCCGGCGGCGACACGCCAATATGCCAATCGTAATGCCTCGGGCACAGGCCGCCAGCCGTGTTGCCCGTCAGCATGTGGTATGTAGCGTACACACCTGCGGACAAGGCAGTTCTCCTAGATTCACCTTATCATTGACGTGCACACACCACTTTGCTACTTTGTTTTTTTTTTCTTGGCTAGAACCGCCCTGCGCTTCATTTTCCCCTTTCCGCGTTGGAGGCGCTTGGGGGCTGCGCCCATTGAGGGAAGAAGATATTATTTCATAATTTTTTTATAACAGAGTGAGTGACCACTCTGCGCTGATTGGCTTCCCGAAAGGAGCCCCGCCCTAGAACCCTTTTTTTTTTTCTTTCCGCTTCTTCCCTTTTCATCCCTCCTGCCTCTTTCCCCAAAAGATGTCTAGTCCGCTTCTGATTTTCTTCTCCTTTTTTTTTCCTCCCATCCAAGCTGTTCGAAACGCATGTGTATTCCTTCACTGCCGTTGAACGTCCTCCAACAATCGGTTACGATTTCGACGCAGCTTGAGCTGTAGCCTGCCTCTACCGCTACACAAAGCTTGCAGTGCTGCTCCTTCTGGGCGAATCGACAGAAAAGATATGGTTTGGCTACGTGCCGCAACCCACTTAACAAGCGCCGGACGCACCAGGCACCACCCATCTACGCCATACAAGGTGTGTACATCAGTGGGTTCTCTACCCAGCGTGGGGGCGACCCCCCTTCATGTGAAGTTGGCCACCGCCATCAAAGCTTTTTGATCGCAACGTATGCAAGGGGCAACGGCGTGAGACCACCAATTCAAGTGCCACACGCTTCAACGACTGTTTGCAGAAGTTGGCCAACGTAGAACAAGCCGCTGGCAATATCGTCCAAAGGCACATCCTCAAGACCCCCAGCTTTCAATTACCCTTTGCCTCAATGTCGACTGTCTCTCCCAAAAGTGCCAGGGGCCTGAGGATCGGAGCGATGAGGCTGGTCGTGGCAAATTTGTGTGCCGTGGCGGGACCTTCAGACTGAGCTTGCGCACAAAACAACATGCCAGAGATGTGAATGAAGATGCAGTCAGTGGCTCAGATAGGTCGGCTTTATCGGTCTGCCGAAACGCTACTGAATCCTAAACCGAGCAGCATCAAAGCTATTCTTCCACAATCGACCACATTGACTAGTTTGCAAGAATAACTGGGCATACTGCGGGACATGAACATCTCTCGTACCAATGCCGCTGTTCGCCACCCGGAGGGCCAAGGAAGTCTATCGTATGTACAGAACGACTGCATGTGCACACACGCACATGCCTCAATGGATCAACGGACGACCAGCCCGAGTACTTCCTGCGTCTACAACATCGGGGCCCTTCGTGTTCCGTGCCAGGATCAGATAACCTAAAGGGGCCTCACTGGTGGTCCCGCAATTACGGGGAGATCCCTGCTCCCGATCAGACCTGCTCACGGGATAAGCTTGGCCCGACCATTTGGCCCTGGGAAACATCGTGCCATAATCAATACAAAGCCCTCCGTGCGTGCAAGTCTCACATTGTCTGCGGAGAAAAGTGCGGAACGACCGCTCCACGATATCTATTCCAAGTGGAGGCGGGCGATGAAGGGTCTGAAGCTCACCGCTTGAGCCATGCATAAACTCGCCTTTTATGCTCACAGAAGAGCGTTGTACCGACGCTCCAGAAAACGTACTCGTAGCGTTCACTGTGTCACCCCAGGGGGGTTCTAACGATATGGTTCTAACGATATTTGGAAAGAAAAAAAAAAGGAAAAGAAAGTAAAGTTTAAAAAAGAAAAGAAAACAGTTCCTTATCCCTTTGTTCACATGCTTGCTCATGAGGCCTCGTTGCGGATCTGGCTCCCCGGGCCGCCCGACATCGTTCGAGCGTTCCGATGACATCGTACGTAGCACACGCGGGCCATTGCCGGGTTTTTCTGTTGGGAAATTTGTTGGGTTTCTTGGTACGCTTAGGGTCAGAACATGCCCGCGTTACTTCCATCGAATTATGTAGTTCAGCCGGCCCCTGATTGGGCCAGGTAGAAAGACGTCCGAGGGCATCTGAAAAGCCTTGCGACCGTTTCATTGTAAGTGCGTACATACAAGTCTGTATGTTTTTACTCCTGTAGACCCACGATATAGCGGTTGCAGCCTGTGCGGCTTGTTGGCCAAGTGAAGCGTTCGCCGAGGAAATTTTCGAACGCTATCGCCCATTCAAAGCTAATGCAAATCGCGGCTTATCGTGCGTGATAGGAGGAGAATTCCTCAGTTGCAATCTGGCCCCACGTCATCGGGAGCATTCCGCGTCTTTCACCTACCTTCTAGAGGTCAGAACGGCTTAGCTCAATCTTGTTGCTGTGCGTGGCGGCCACCGAGATCCCGAGGTTCGGCTCAGATGCTTCTGTTCCATTTCGTCCATCGGCTAGCTCTGTGATTCTCGATGCGTACTGTACTGTAGCCAACGGCTCGACCCCGGGGCCCGCGCGTCTGACCCGAGACGGGCCAGGCGTCCGATAGAGTTTGAATAGTCCCGCCATTATTCCGCAACGTGACCCTTTTACAATAACGCGCGGGCAGTCATGTCCCGTGGCCCAATTGTGTCAATTGTAGTATAGTCTGACATTACCTCCCTGTGACGTTGTCACAGTCGATCATGTGTGATCTGCCAATGCCGTAAGCGCCAGCCTTCTGTAAGCCCGCCCTTCTCAGCACGTTGATAATCTTTGGAGTATCAATGTGCAAGGCCGGGCTACGTCGGGTCAGGATGACGTTGGACTCAATGAGTTGATAGCTTCCGCCGCTATTGCAGTGACGTGTACAGCCCTTGTGACCCTTCGTGTTCACTGCTTCTGTTCATCCTCATGACAAGCCCATCTTTCTGCAGATGTGGCTTTCAACAAGATCTAGCATCGGCAGGAAGCACGACGACCAATGGTTGACAGTGCTGTGCTCTCTCTCTCTAGCGCAGTGAACGCGCAAACTCTGCGAGGATAATTGAGGGCAATTTTCTCAAGCGAATACTGCGAACCACCGAAGCTATCTAGAGGCTTACAGATCGCCCGGCCGCGAACAGTAGAGGCTGTGTGGCATGGGCAAGCAATATTTTCGCATTCGCTGACGAGGGCGAATCCTCATACAGGTGTCCGCTACCAGGGAATCATCCTACCCTCGCTGTTTACAACTTCTCTGAGCCTCGCCGGCATGAACTCAACCCACATGTTCACCCTGTCCTGCGACACGACGACCTCGCTCCACGCCCTCCTGGCCACAGCCCTCAACGTTGCCTCATCCCAATCCGTGACCGGCTCCTCCATCTTCCACCGCTTCCTAGGCGGCCAGAGCGAGTCCAGCGGCGACAAGTCAGGGCAGTCACCGCAGTTGAAATGGTACTGTAGCCCAACGGTGTCTTTCCACTCCTGCACCGGATTCGTTTTACTGAGGCCCCCGTGCGCAAAGGCTTCAAAGTCCTCGTGGAGCGTAAAAGGTTGCGAGCCGCCGTTCTGCGACGGTCCCAACCAAGTCTTGACCACCTTGTGCAGAATCTTGTCTCTGTAGTCATCCATGCTCAGCAGCCCCGTTGAGTGGGGATGCGTCGCGTCGTCGTAAAACACCAGATCGCTCTTGAAGCCGTACCCGACGGCCACCCACGCGTGCACCCTCCTCACGTCCCGCGCCCACTTCTCCACGGTTGGGCAAGCCTCGCACGGCGGGCAGTGCTTCTCGCCAAGCCGCGGTAGCACCCTCATCGCGCCGTCCAGCCCGAAGCCGAAATGCAGCTCGTAGCTGAAACGCACGCTCTTCCAGTCATCCGCACTGGGCATCGTCTCCAGCATCTTCCGCGCCCACTCGACTCGTTTCTCTCGAGCTTTGATGTTGACCGAGCTCCGACCACATTCGATACACCTCCTGTAGCCCAGTGTGCCCATGGTCCTGTGCAGCGTCCTTTTGGTGACTGCAATGCCCAGTCCAGCATGTCTCGCCAGGCCCTGCCAGTTGAGACTTACGTCCTCAAATGCCGTGTCCCAGAGCACGTTCTCCATCTTTTGCTGGTCCTCGTCCGAGATTTTGGACGGCCGGCCACGCCTCTCCTCCCACTCAGGGTCATTACGCAGCGAGCTCGGCGTGTTAATGGCCGCGTAGCCTTGAGAGCGCGTCAGCTCGAAATGCTTGAAGATGGCCGTCTTGTTCACCGGGAGGCCTTGGGACTCAAGGTAGCTGATGGTTCCCCGAACCAGAGCCTTTTTAGTATCGCCATGCCGGCAATTCAGGACCATGCTGGAGCAGCCCCAGTTATGAAGCAGACTTGCAATAAAGAGGAGCTTCGGCGGCTATTTGCCGGCTCAGCTGCTGTGAGAAGACGTTTCGAGGCGCGTGTAAGTGAATTCCGCTGAAGAGGATCCCATGTCTGACAAAATTCCTGAAGGCTTGTTTTTGTCTGCCAACGGTCCCAACAGCCAATATAGTCACGTGATCGACCGCATTTACAATTGATCCAGTCGCGTGAAACTCTGTCCCGAACAAAGTCAAGTACGGGAATTGTGAATGGCACGTACCTGGGAGCAGCCTCCAGAGACCTGAGACGTCCTCCTCTTTACTCTAATGATGCAGTAGCTCAAGTGTCAGCCAGTCATGGTACGAGAGAGAAAGCAGTGGAGGTTTCAAAGTATTGGACAGTAGACATTAATACGTGGGTTATCCAACCACTATCCTCTGGACCTAAACTGGCCGCTGGCCTTCGCCTGCTGACACCGGGTAAGGACAGTTTGCTCTTACCCTCGAAAATTTGCGCCCGTCCCATGCAGCCCATTTTATGCAGCCCATTCCATCCAGCATCCACGATTTGCTGATGATTCCTTCCTGAAGACACGGTACTTCTCCACATCCTTTGCCCGAAGAACCGCTGTGCTCCTTTATTCGGCCCTGTTTGGCTCCAGGAAATGCTTTGAGATGGAGCCACGAAGTCCCAAACGAAAACGCTTCAACACGACTCGCAACATCGTTCCTTCCCCTTCTATGTTTGACAAATCATTGCTCATTAGAATTAGATCAACAGAGTGCTGGCGCTAGCCGTTGACCATTTGACGTGGCCGACGAGGCAAAGACGCCTGCCCGCGGGCCCATAAACGCTCCTCAAACTATTTTCACTGTCCGCTCAAGCCTTGCCAGCTTCTCGGACCGCGTTCATAAAGTGATCTTCGGCGCCAGCTTCCCCTGCTGGCTGCAACACGGACCGAGAATTCTGCTGCGACATTACGTTCGCTACCTCCTCGGCACTTTTGCTACCGAGCAATGCCATTTCGCGAGAAAGCAGCAAAGCGGCAGCAGCCCGAATCAGTACTCCATCACCTTCAAAGACGTAGACATCCCATAATCTGGCTGCCTCGTCAATAGACAAGTGACTCGTGAACATGCTCAGAAACATGTCACTCAAATACATCTCCGGGTTCACATCGTCCAGAGTCTTGATGAGGTGGTCATGCAGCGGTCGAGATTTGTGTACGAGTGTCTGCATGACCAGGTTGTAAGCAGACATCCGAGCGGTTTCGTCGGCAGTGAAGAAAGACAACGGCAGAGGTCGGTTTAGAACATTGGCGAGAGCAATGAATGCCGTCTCTGGACTCGGCAAGTTTAGGAGGAGCAGAGCAGCAATTGTCTGGTAGTCAAAGTCAGTGATATGCGTCTCCGGATTTGACGAGTTCAGCCCTTACATTGCAGCCCGAAATGTACCCAATGTCGTTTCTGTACATGGCGTACGCACTTAAAATATCAATGAGCGCTTGATTGAGAGGACCGGCCACTTGAAAGATACGCAGGTCCGTCCAGGTACGTTCATTCGTATCTTTGCGGATGAGGTCGAACCATTTAGCCCGTCTCGTATCTTCGGCGTCCGCTCTGCCGGAGCGAACTCGGTCTTCGAGATCGCGCGCTCGGGCCAGAGCAGTTTTGAAGGTTGCTTCTGTCAAGCCCAGCTCGTTCCCAATGGCTCTTGACCACACAACACCACGACTTCGCGAAGGAACGCCACGCCACCACATGCCTCTGGTACGTCTTTCGTTGATAGCATCGTTCCACCTCGGGATGATGCTGTTCTCCCAAATATACATTAATTGATCGGCAGTGGTATCCTTACAAACGGCTCTCGAAATTTTGGCTGCCTCGCGCTTTTCGTCCGCTTTCGCACTCGCGACCATCATTTTTTGATATTCACGCAAATGACGGCGCTCTTCTGCAGGATCTTTGGGAGGCAGCCAGGATGGTCGAGTGCGACTCAATACTGCTTCTTTCTCCTTGGAAATTGGTAGAGGGTCCACCATGACATTAGTCCTCCGTAGTGGTGGCAGTTCTGGTGTCGATGACTTGACCCGCTCCCTCTTCTCATACATCTTATTACTAGTCGATCGAGACGATGTCCACGTATTGGGTCTGACAGCTCCAGGCGGTCTTTTGAAATGAATGTCTTCTGTTTCATCGGCATGCTCCTCGAGCTTTTCGGTCAAAGCTTTGGCCTCGGCATTGAGACTCGCCAGAGCCAAATTCCAGCCGTTGGCTCGCGTTTTTATTGGGCTGAGAGGCTGCTTTTCTCCGCCATCTGATTTCCATGACGGAGATCGTAGGGAGCCCTGCGCCTGAGCCACAGGAGGTGTACCATTTCCAATACTACGCTGTCGTTCCTTGGGCGTAGAATCTGGCGGGGGCGACACAGAGGGAGCGCGGCTTGGAGGCCGTTCGTGGGCCGGTCGAGGCGAGATGGGGACGTTGTCGAGAACAATGCCATCGGGAATATCGTCGCCGTCGTCCTCGTCGCATTCGTGCTCGAGTTCTTGCAGGCTTTTGCGGCGCCCAGCTGTTGATTGCCAGCTCTCCCGTCTTGGTCGTGGCTTAGTCTGTACATTCAGATCTCGGACGTTCAATGAGAGACCAGGGCTGACACTACGGTTTCGTGATGGAATCGGAAGAGAAGTGGTTGAATGAACCCTGTTCAAAGATAAGAGTCGCGGATCCGTTAGGCCGGCAACATTTGTGCTTCTCGGATTGGCGCTGTACACGCTATTATGCAAGTTTTGGAACGATCGTCGAGGCTTCGGTGCTCCCTTTCCTCCCGCCAAATGGCGACCAACCGGAATTACTAGAGGGCTCGGCCCGGGGCGAAGAGTGATCCTTGGCGTGGTCTTCTCGTCATCCAGACCGATATCTTCGAAATGATTTACGTCGGCCAAGACACTGCCGTCATCACTGTTCAGGGAATGAAAAGAAGAAGATTTAGAGCTTTTGGACGCGGTCATCCCCGGAGGTGAGCCAGGACTCGGAAATATATTGCTGACAAGTGGACCGCGAAGCATGTCTGCATCGCCAGCCACTGATTGGACGTGACCAGACCAACTTGGAATAGGCGTTGATGATGACTGGTAGGGCTAGGGGCGCAACGAACGCGTAACGTTTGCCTACAGCCTCGGGCAGTGAAGGGGGATCAGAGGACGTTCCACGGCAAACAAGTAGATTTCCGCAGTCCAATCCTACCCAGGCCCGAGGATTGACGGTGTTCGCGGCTCAGAGCTCTGCCGTGCCGATCGTAAATTAAGGGTCGCGCTCTATGTCGTCCAGATCGCTGATTGCCGGAACGCGGGGAGGGGGAATATCAAAGGTTGTCGAGACGCGAGACGGTGAGACAGGCGACGGGGCTGAGGGCATGAACGAAGGAGGGTTTCGGATGGTATCATGCATTCAAAGAATAAGGCGACAAGCAAGCGAATGGCAGAGTGCGATTCTCAACGAAAGGAAAACGACGAAGAATAAAAGAAGCAAATGAAGGTGGTTTCGTCTGAAGGAGCGGGAGGGGTAGGGGGCTAAACGGGAGAAAAATTCAACGCATGCTGCAGGATGTGTGTGTCGATGACGAGAGGGAGGGAGATAGTCGTCTTGGGCACGGCATCTTACCGCAGGCAAGTACATAAGCGGCGGAGTGATCGGTCCATGGTGACAGGAAGTGTGGGCTGTCTAATCTCGCCTTGCGTTGGCCGTTGTGGTGCCTCTGCCTGCCCTGCCTGCCTTCCTGCACCCACCTGCACCCACCTGCTCATCTGCCCGCCTTCCTGCTGCAACGCAACACACCAGAACGGATGTCGGTCAAATTCGATTGAAATTTCCTTCGTTCCCTTCCTGCCAATGTTCTCCCGGCGCCCTTCTCCATTGCTCCCCTTCTCCGCCCTGCGCTCTTAATCTTTCCCAATCGAAGAGGAGGTGTGGCCCGAGTCCTGGTTGGGTGCCGTGCGCTGTGCCTTGTTTGTTATTTTAGTTCCAAGCCAATTCTCAGCCAGGAGCCAGTCACAATCGTTCTGATCCGCCGCAGTGCAGGGATGTCTCGAATGACAAGGTACTACAGAGCCCGCGAGGCCCGGGCTAAGGACATTGACTAAACCCGCTGGCGCCGACGCATGTACAGGTTGCAATGCCTTTGATGGCAGTAATTTGCCATGAACCACCAGCTTAATTTGGGGGCGGGCAGCAGCAAAAAGACCAACAACCACGACGGCTGTCCGTCTGACGGGGTAAGCAAGCCGTGGCATGCCCGGTTCGATTCAGCGGCACTGTCGCCAAAATTCGCCTCGTTCATCCGCAAGATTTTCGCGTTTCCAAGCTTGCAGCACCACCGCTTGGTTCTCGATTGGAGCTCGCAGTCAGTGATGCCGCCGTTCCGTTCTGCGAATCGAGCCTCGTTTCCCTAGGAAGCCTGCCCAGCTCGAGCGAGAAGAAAAACATCCCTCGGAACTGCAACGTAGCACTTGCATCGTGCTTGCAAAGACGAATCGACCGTAGTGAGAGACGAAGCAGCGAGCTTCCAAGCATTCAAAGCCCATGAAATTATTCCATCTATACCGATTTTGAACATATCTACCTACCTACTCCGTCCATCGACGCAATCAAATCGCCTGAGCGCGAAATTACAAGTCAGTCGCTCCGTATGATAACAACCAATCAGCCACATACAGATTGGAAAGTGTCTGTGGGTGGCTGTTAGAGTGAAGCATCACTCCTCGGTGTCACACGTGTACCTGATCCATCCCATTTTCGAATGAGACCGTCCCGCCACCCGTCCCGCAAACAATCCACTAGCAGCTTGCACTGACCTGGCCAGTCAGCTCTAGCCGCTGGCGCTTTTCCACTGGACGATGGCCGGGCGGCTGGGCCCCTGAATTTCCACCAGGATCAGGGGCCGTCGGGCCAAGCATGGAAACTCATCAAGTTGTGCGCTCCCAGAAACCCCGGCCATTTAGGCAGTACTGTACATGTACATATTCATTGCAGCCGTTTCACCTTGTTGGCTCGAGGAATCAGCCGCCCCGTTCCAGGCAAGACCGCCGAGCCCTCCTCGATCGTCCAAAAATTGTCTTGACAGACTTGACAGAACGAAAAGGAAAGCAAATCTACCGGTTTCGCCTGTTGAAGCAAAGGGGTGGCAGGCGAAGAATTCAAACTCTAACCTTTACGTGCCATGACCATTCGTTGCGGCGTTGAAGTCCGCCGCACTACTAGTGCTTTTATCCGACGATACGAAATCACCTCATACACTTGGGGCGTCGGAGAGAGCAATCCCCTTCTCCGTTACTGTCACCGCAACACGGGGTCGGCGCTGTCGAGGACTTCCATGATCTTTTTCTTTTTTTTTTCCTCTCACTTTATCAAGCTTGTTTACTTGGATCGGAACGCTTACTACGATCAGACGCTACCAGCTCCGGAGATATTGCAGTGTATGGAGTAGCGCTCCGATGTATACAGAGTGGATCCGCCCAGCATCTCGATCCGTGCTCCCCTAGGTCTTTCTGCTCGGACCGTCCAGACGTTGCCAGAAGGGATGATATCGCAGTGTGGTAAGACATGTTGGCTGCGCATCATGTAACTACGTAGTAAACGATAGGCTACACCCCCTTCCAGCTCTTTTGTCACATGCGTGCTGGTGATGTGTGCGGCACGCAAAGAGGAAGTTTGTTCGGCCAGCCGCGATGATGAGCTGCGCCGAAGACACCAAGTTGCAAAATCACCAGCATACATGCGCACTGTCAACATTGTGTCGTTATTTGAGCACCATTTATGCCGACCAGGTTCGCATTTTCTTTCAACAATGAATGATCACTGATTTCGACAGACAAAGAGAATTCATCTATTGAACCAAATGAAACGAAACGATTATTCTTCGCGTCCCCAACGCCCTGGAGGTTCACTTTCGACTTTTGGTGCCGGGGTTTTTCATCATCGACGTGGTTCTATTGCTGGCTTTCAGCTCTGCGGGATATTGTTAGACTTTGCCTGCTTCGCAGGGGGGAAAGAACAATCTTTCTTGCTCCTTCCTGGTCCAGCCCGGACCTGTTACACTCAAACGTCCATCGAATTCTACATTCGCTCACGCCTTCGGGGCGCAGCTCGTATGATATCATCAACCCTGAGAAGGAGCTGCTTTGGTCAGATCATATGACTTTGGCTGTCTCGTAATAATGTGAAGCTTACCTCGGCTGCTTCGCTTGCTGACGAAACGACGGCGCGCTTCAGCTTGTAGCTCTCAATAACTCCCAAATCCCGCATGTCAACGACACCACCACCTGGAGTCATGAGGTCGAGTCCGTAAGTTGTCAGGCCGTCGTAGATCGCCTTCCGAAGTCTTGCAACCAGATCACCAGAGTCGAGCCCAGCGTTATCGGCCAATATTGTGGGAAGTTGCCGCAGGGCAACTGCGAAGCTCGAAACTGCCAACTGCTTCTTGCCCTCGACGCGGGTTGCGGCAGCCTCGATCGCCTTGGCCATGACCATTTCTGCACAGCCACCACCGAGAGTTGTCCTGGGTTCAATGACTGTTTGGGACAAGACAGCTAACGCGTCGTGCAAGCTACGCTCCGCTTCGTCTAGTAGCTGATCCGTCGCGCCTCTCAAAACGATAGTGCATGCCTCTCCAGCCGATACGCCAGAAAATTTGATCAACGTATCCTCCCCGATGATGACTTCCTCAATCAAATCGCAATGCCCAAGCTTGACCTGCTCAGGGTGGTCGAATGTCGACGCAATTTCGCCACCAGTGACTAAGGCAAGTCGTTCAATGCCATCAAAGTCGGCGTGCTCAATGGACATGATCCCAGCATCGGTGAATAATTGTTCGGGCCAATTGTAAATAAGTTGGCGGTTGATAAAACAATTGATGCCATGGGCTTTGATTTTTTCCACCTTGGCCTTCATTTTATCCTTCTCGGCTTTTTCAAGCTCCGCCAGCTTGCTTGTCGCACCGACCTTCATTCTCGCGCCAAAAATCTTAACCTTGTCTGTGTCCATCGACGTATTGGCCACCAATATCTTGGCCTTCTCCAGTCTCTTGGGCTGATTGACACCAATCTTCTTGTCCAGGATGAAGCCTTCATCGAGATGAGACTCACAGAGCCTGCCACCACTCTTCTTGATAATCTGAATGTGACTTAGGTCGGATGACTTCTTTAAACGGAGGACAGCATCGCATGCAAGCGTAGCAAAGTGATCTCTGTCTTGGGCCAAGACTTTTGAGCTGAGGGTTGTCCGTGCGATAGAAAGAAGGTCCTTGCGAAAGGCTTCGGGATTCTTGCTGTGATCTACAGCTGACTCCTCCAAGGCCTTTAAAGCAGCCTGACTGGCTATTCGGTAGCCCTCGATGATAGTTTGAGGGTGAATCTTCTTATCAACCAATTTTTCGGCCTCTCTTAAGAGCTCTGCTGCCAGAATTGCCACAGATGTTGTTCCATCGCCGACCTCGTCATCTTGGACTTTCGATATGTTGACTAAAACTTTAGCAGCAGCGTTGTCAAGTGCGATCGACTTCAGGATGGTGGCACCATCGTTCGTCACCATGATCTCGCCTGTTGATCTGCGATATGACAGATCATCAGTTCAGAATGTCTTTGCACAGAGATCGGGGCAGACTGAAGCTGAGAACGTACGCAGACTGCAAGATCTTGTCCATCCCCTTGGGACCTAGGGTGCTCTTGACCAAATCGCCGACGGCAATGGCACCAACGAATGCGGCGAGACGCGCATTTTCGCCCTTCTCCTCTGTGGTCCCTTCTTCAAAAATTTGTGTTGGTAGAAAAGACTGCCCGGGATAGTCGCGATGAGTCCTCGTCAGCATATCCATTTCCGCATATGTGTGTAGCTTAAGGCTCGGAGCGAGAACGTACCATGGCAGGCTAATTGACGTCGCGAGGCGACAACACCGGAGTAGAAATCAGAGACCTTGTTGGAGTTGACTAGGTGGTCGGTGGCCGACTTCCTCGCGCTGGTAATCAACTTTTTTTTCTCCAGCGAAGCTCCCTCCCTGTAGGTTACGAGGCTACACCTCCCAGACAATGCGGCTTAACACGCCAGCCCACCGCTAAACTGTAAGCCCAATGACCCCGCCAGGCTGATAGCTGCACGTGACTAGCCCCTCCACTACAACTCGGGTAGGAATATTACTTCTCCGCCGCACACTTTGCGGCAGCTTAACACCAAATTCGAGACAGTCCGAAAGTTCGTCATATCTAACAGCTAGATTTCGACAGATTTGCCGAACTGTCCACTGACCTTATTGCAACTGGCTTCAGGAGGACCCGCTTGTCTCTGGAAATCTGAAAATCGCCATCGTCAGGGTAGACTCGATCTCTCGAACGGAACACGAGAACACTAAACAGATTCAGCTCACTTTGACGCGCTCTTGTTGCTGCCAGGGCGGGGCACTCTTCTTGCGCCCTTTTCCGAGGAGGAAAATTCAGCATCATGGCTCCTTCTTTCGATCACCTTCGCGAGGCTGATCTCGATGATGATGAGTTCAACGAGGAAGATATCGACATCTCCGATTTACGCGAGAAATTCGAGGTTCAACTCGAACAAGGCTATGATGCATTCGTCGTGGTTGATGGGCTGCCCAAGGTCAATGAGGAGCAAAAACCTAAGCTCATCAAATTTTTGTTGAAGAAGCTCAATACTGTCGGAAGAACGAGAGAAGATCAGATTCATATGCCGATGGATGAAAATGGCGATTCGTTGAGGTGAGCCGTCTAGTGACGACTAGCATCGCGACTTCGCGCTAAAACTTGTTATAAACTAATATCGTGGGAACAGGTTTGCGTTTGTTGAATACTCGTCGCCTGCGGAGGCTGCAGCTGCCACCAGACAGCTAGACCTAGTACCTCTTGACAAGAAACACACCATGCGTGTCAACAAACTGACTGATATCGAACGATATGGCGGTGAGGGCCGTGTTGACGAAAACTATCGGCCTCCTCATATCGACGAGTTCACAGAAAAGGAGCACCTCCGGTGGTTCATGAAAGACCCTTCCGGTCGTGGCCGGGATCAGTTTGTCATGTATCGCGGCGAAACCGTGGGCGTATTTTGGAATAACGAAAAGGATCAGCCCGAGAACATTGTCGACCGGCAACATTGGACAGAGACATTTTTGCAATGGTCGCCACTTGGCACCTACTTGACTTCGATCCACGCACAAGGTGTCCAGTTGTGGGGTGGTTCAACGTGGTCTCGACAAGCACGATTTGCTCACCCATTTGTCAACCTCGTTGCCTTTTCCCCCACCGAAAGGTACATTGTGACGTGGTCAAATCGGCCCATCTCTATACCCGATAGCGGCCATCCCGCTCTGTCCATCGACGATGATGGCAAAAACTATGTTATTTGGGATATTGCTACCGGAACCCCGTTAAGGTCATTTGCCAACCTGGACGTTCCAAAGGGTGAGGAAGGCAAGCCCACGCCAAAGCTGCAGTGGCCTGCTTTCAAGTGGTCTGCAGATGATAGATTTGTCGCACGGTTAACCCAGGGCCAGTCTATTTCTGTCTACGAATTACCGCGCATGAACCTGCTGGACAAGACCAGTATCAAAATCGAAGGAGTCATGGATTTCGACTGGGCTCCTGCTACCCCACAGCGCGAGGGCGTCAAGAGCTACGAGCAGCTCTTCTGCTATTGGACTCCAGAAATTGGCAGCAATCCTGCCAAGGTCGGGTTGATGAGCATACCCTCAAAAGAGATAGTACGGTCACTCAACCTGTTTAGCGTCAGCGACGCTAAGCTACACTGGCAATCCGAGGCTGCCTATCTTTGTGTAAAGGTTGACAGGCATTCTAAATCGAAGAAGTCGCAAGCCACAACGCTGGAAATTTTCCGCATCAAGGAGAAGGGCGTGCCCGTTGAAGTCGTCGACACCATCAAAGACACTGTAGTCAACTTTGCCTGGGAGCCCAAGGGCGACAGGTTCGCAATCATCACGACTACGGAACCTGTCGGCGTTACGGCGGTCCCCCCAAAAACAGCGGTCTCGTTCTTCTGTCCTGAAAAGGTCAAAGGTCCCATCGCTGGCAATTTCAAGCACCTTAGAACATTGGAGAAGAAGAATAGCAATGCGATTTATTGGTCGCCAAAAGGCAGATTCGTTGTCATTGCCACCATTGCCAATCAGCAAAGCTCCGACCTTGATTTTTTCGACTTGGATTTCGAGGGTGACAAGCCCGAGTCCGACAAGGACATGACCGCGAATCTGCAACTGATGAATACTGCCGATCATTATGGTGTAACCGATGTGGAATGGGATCCTTCCGGTCGATTTGTTGCCACTTGGGCATCAGTGTGGAAGCACGCGGTACGATCCTGTCTCCGGGCCCCTTCCCCCAACCTAATCTATATCGCTGTTGACTAACGTGCTCAGATGGAAAATGGTTATCATATCTACGATTTCAAGGGTGAGGCTCTGCGAGAAGAGCCTATCGACAAATTCAAACAATTTCAGTGGCGACCACGACCTCCCACCTTGTTGAGCAAGGAGGAGCAGAAACAGGTGCGCAAGAATTTGCGTGAATACAGCCGCGTGTTTGAACAAGAGGACGCCGACCGCGGTGCCTCGGCCGACTTGGCGGTCGTTGAGGCACGTCGTCGTATGCTGGAAGAATGGTACAGCTGGCGTGCGGACGTGGAGGAGCAGATCCAGGAGGAGCGTGAAAGTCTTGGACTACCCCAAGACCCCCATGTCGCCTTGTTGGAAGCTAAGACCAAATCACTCCCTATTGGCGATGAGAAAGACCAAGTAATTGAGGAGATTGTGGAAGATGTTTTGGAGGAGAGCGAAGAGGTGTTGGCATAGTTGGCCTTGGACCAATATTCCTTCTCCATCGATCGGAGGAGTATTCAGTAAGGGGAAACGGTCTTGTTTGTAGACTTGCATGGTGCAGTGGGTGCATTTTGGTATGTTGAGAAGCTGAAATCAGGTTTACAGAATAATTGATGAATTCTTCTTTAGCGAGCCTCCGCAGAATTCTTGCTCATTATAGCCCAGGTCAGGGAAGGAAGAGCTTTCTGGCTGAGCTTCTTCCTGCCACACTATTGAGGAATCACATTGTCTGACGCATCGCGGCATCTTTCCAGGTCTCTGATACGGACCAAGGAGGAACGTGATTCACAAACATGGTCAGCTGCCGTACCCCAGCCCATGTACCCCGTTCTTGTGCATAGCCCAGCCATGGCTGTAACTCGGGGTCGCTGTAGAGCACCGATGCCAGGCTGCAGAGTATCCTCTCTCAGTGGGGTCGTCCCCGAGAAATGGGGCGGGCAAACGGGTAAGAAACCTGTGGAAGCTTTCGTGAAATAAGGTGGGGCCCGGGAAGAAGCGAGCCAGTTAGCAATGGTTGCAGCGCTGTTGCAGCGCTCCTGCAAATTCTACAAGACAGCTCAAGACAGGTCGCAATCAATGACTAATCCGTGGGAAATGCGAATGACTAAAATCAGGGGTTTCAGACCTGCCAGTTCAGGGATGTAGTAGCAACCTCCGCGTCTGGAAGAGATGCTGCTCGTCGGGGACTAAGCTGCCTTGCTTGGAACCCCCTCTTTGACCTATAAACGCCCTATAAACGAAACCAGTAAGCCACAGAAAGCCCAAGGTAATTGCAGCGGCAAAAGCGTATACTACGTTGTAGGAAAGGAGCAGCTCGCAGGGCCAATTCTTGCGCAGATGCCAGGGTCATGATATTTAAAACACGCCTTAACGTCGTTTCATTCGTGCCTCTGCGGTCCAGCATCAACAATCTTGCTGGAGAGAAATTTCAGCCATACAAAAATCGGCCGTCAAGCACTCCGTGTCCGATGACGTGGTTCAAGATTGTCTGTGATGAGTACGTGCGTGCATCACGTCGCCACTCTCTCTTTTTGCCCGGCACGAGCGTAGGCGCGTGGTTATGTGTGTGGGTGTGGGTGTGTGTGTGTGCGTGCGTCTAGCCCTGAATAATGGCTCAAATTCGAGCGTCTCACCCGGAGAGGCGCTGCTTCCTTTGCGAATGCCAGGTATCCAAGGGGCTGGAACAACAGAGAAAGAAGGGGGGAGGAAGCTACAGTGACGATGTTTGTATTCCGTACTCAATGTCACAATGGCAAAGTAGTCTTTTCATGAGCTGACGAACCCCAATCGTCTTACAAAATTTGGTCGTGGCAATGTCTTGGGATGCCCGCTGGCTCTTCACCCTAGCAGATTTGCTGGGGTGGGTTTCCAAGCAAGCCTTGTCTCACGCCACCACAACGCGCCAGCCTCAAACTCTGCGCCCGGTTACCTTGAAGACGACGAGGGTTTGATGTCCCCAATGCTCGTGAATCGAATTCGTGAGAGGGTCTGGCGAGCCAAATAGGAGAAATAACAGGATCAAGTCAACTCTCGGGATGCCTGAGAAGAGGACATTTACCAGACAGACAACCGAGAAAGATGTTGTCAATCTGGAGTGGTCCGTAGGATTTCTCCAATATGGAGAGGGGTGGGTAGCCAGGGTCTGATATTGTTGGTGCAGTGATACATACGGCCACACAAGAGTCGCAGAGTGGCCCAAGCCCAGGATTTCTTGGCCCTCGAGTCTCGGTACCTTCTGGTCCCCTCCTGTCACGCAAGCGTATACGAGCTAGCCCTGACCTGGTTTCTCCCGGATTTCGCACTCTTCTCAGCGACAGACGCCCTCTTTCCTCGGAAACATGATTCCTGCATCAACGAATATCCCGCATCATCCTGATCTCAAGTAGTTTCGAGCGAAACTCTCTCCCCACTGCGCATCCCTTCGAAGCCCGTCCCAACGCTCAGCCCCGCAAGGTCCTGGGCGTCGTTCACCAGAGAATCGAACCTGAATTACCCTCCACGGCCGCATATTGAAACACCGAAACCTGGATCTGCTAGCCCGATTGCGACTCACAAAGAAAGTGTGAACAAAGCGGCGAGAGGAGTAATGGAAAACTCTCATACACTGCCTTGAATGCTTCCTTCGACAAAACCTGGTCGAGGAAGGCGTCACAGTGGCCATCCTCCCTGGGGTCTTTCCATGCCACCGATCTAATTGAGTTTATTCCTCGACATGCAGCGACGGACCCCGATTGACGGCCGGGTGTCCTTGCCGCAGAATTCGAAACTTTTGCTCGCATTTGCTGCCATCCTTCTCCCGTGGGCCCAAGTCGCCGACGGTCAACAGCAGCAACGCCAATCCTTGCAAAATATCGTTCAGTCTTTAATTCCGCAAGCTTCTGAAGGGACGCCTGACAATCCCGCCCGCCATGATCCAATAGCTGCGGCCGTTCTCGCCGGCCGCTCTCCCGTCCGATGGGAAGACGTCGATTTCGCTTCCAATAAATTTTCGAAAGCCGAGAGCAGGAGGTCATCCCCAAATGAGCAGCATGACTATCAGCAACAGCTACAGCATCAGCAGCATGCTCGGCGCAGCCCACATCAACATCCCACCAACAATTTTCTTAGAGAACATAACAAAAATCATCACCCTACCGATCACCTTATCGCTCCTGATGATCCGAGCGCCCTTGCAACTTTTGCTCCGGCCAAGTCCGTTCGAGCACCATCCTCCTCACGACATCAAAAGCTCAGTGGCTCCTCTGCTTCTGGTTTGACCTCGCCGCAGCATGCGCGGAGTCTGGAGGATTGGGAAGTAGAAGACTTTGTACTTCTGGCGACCGTCGATGGAGACCTCTTTGCCAATGACCGCAAGACGGGCAAAGAACTTTGGCATTTGCAGGTTGATCAACCCATGGTCGAGACCATTCATCACCGAACGAACAAATCCGTGCTTGATGAAGACTTCAGCCCTGTTGATCATTACATTTGGGCCATCGAACCCACGCGAGACGGCGGCGTGTATGTTTGGGTTCCCGAACGCGAAGCTCGCCCTCGTGCCACAGGTTTCTCAATGAAGGAGCTTGTTGAGGTACTGTCTCCTTATTCGGAAGAAGAAACGTCAATTGTTTACGTCGGTGACAAGAAGACAACCATGATGACGCTTGACGCTGCCACCGGACGTGTCATCAAATGGTTTGGAGCAGGTGGATCTCATGTCAACGAACCCGACAGTTGCCTCAAGCCAAACGCTCTCTTCGATAAGGGGTCTGAGGAGTGCAGTTCCATAGGCACCATCACACTGGGCAGGACGGAGTATACTGTCTCCATCAACAGGCTTGACGGCAAAGGTATAGCGACGTTGCGATACTCTGAATGGACCCCCAACAACCGCGATAGCGATCTTTTCCACCAATACCACGTCTCAAAGGACAGCAAGTATATCACGACCAGGCACGACGGCAAAGTGTATGCGTTTGACTATGGTGGACCGGATACTTTCGGCCCACTGTTCAGCCAAACCTTCGCGGCGCCCGTGGCTCGTGTTTTCGACGTCTGCCGCCCGTGGGACGCTGGGGCCGAGAGCAATCCAGATCTCGTCTTGCTGCCCCAGCCCGCCATGCCTTCTCAGAATGAAGATATGGCCTTGAAGCGCAGCAACAGCATTTTCTTGAACCGAACGGAGGAAGGGAGTTGGTACGCACTCTCGGGCCGCGCATACCCGCTCATCGTGGGGGCACCTCTGGCCAAGGCTTCTTCCCCTGGGTGGTGGGACGAGACTGAGGCTTGGGAAAGTCTCACTGAGGCGAAAGTGTCGAAAGACCTGATTGGGACACACTCGCTGGCGAACTGGCGCAGAGATGACGGCCACATTCCCACTCTTCCTCAAGGCCCTATTTCTGGCCATCTCGAAGATCCTGACAACAAATCGTTCTCGCAGATTGATGGCCAGGAGGCACTTGATGAGCCAACAATTGTCGACAAGGTGAAGGGTCTGCCACAAAGCGCTGCCAACAGTGTCGTCGAATTTGTTCGGAATCCTATTCTCATCATCATCTTTTTCATCGCTCTTGTCTACAACCAGCAAAAGCTCAGGCGAGCCTATTTCCAATTCCGCAATGGGTCAAGTGTCAGGGACACGCTTCTTCATTTGTCATCCGATGCCGTGAAAGATGGCAAATCGCTCGCACGAGAAGCGAAGTCAAGTATATCACATGTGGAAACGGTCTATGAGCCTGGAACGCAGGGCCATCCTGACCAAGTACTTGCTCAACCTTCTCACAATGCAACACCGCCCGAAACGCTGGGCGATGGTACCAGAGACTTTCAGCATGCGACAAATGCTGAGGCGGAAGACGAGTTGAAACCGCTGCAATCGTCTAATTCAGCATCGGAGGAACTCGAGGTCATTGGAGAAACGCAATCCGCTTCAGGTTCTTCTTCTGCAATGCCTGAAAAGAAAAAGACGCGTAGGGGACGTCGAGGTGGTGTCAAGCATCGCAAAGGTCGACATCGAGACACATCACAGTCTCGCGACGATGAGGCGCCCCATTCAACTGTGGAGGAGGCAGTCAGCAACGCCAAGAAGCTCGGAGACAGGCCTAGCCTCGAACCAGACGTCGTCACGGTTGCCAATGACATGCAAGCCGTTTCTGGTTCTGTCATCAGAATGGGCAACATTGAGGTTAACACGGACGAGCAGCTGGGTACCGGTAGCAACGGCACGCTGGTATTCGCCGGCAAATTCGATGGTCGCGAAGTCGCCGTCAAGCGAATGTTGATTCAATTCGTAGATATTGCGTCACAAGAGACGAAGCTTCTGCGGGAGAGTGACGATCATCCGAATGGTAGGCCACCCAGCATTAGTAGGAAAGATTTTGGCTTTTGTGATTGCTGACAGCCGACCAGTCATCCGGTACTACTCTCAGCAGATCCGCGACGGCTTCCTGTATATCGCTTTGGAACGCTGCACGGCTTCTCTCGCCGATGTGGTGGAGGGGCCTCACCTATTTCGCGAATTGGCCGTGGCCGGCAGGAAGGATCTCCCTGGTGTGCTGTATCAGATCGCAAACGGCATCAACCACCTGCACGATCTTCGCATCGTTCATCGAGACTTGAAGCCCCAAAATATCCTAGTGAACATGGGCAAAGATGGCAAGCCACGCCTGCTTGTCTCTGATTTCGGTCTTTGCAAAAAGTTGGATGGAGGCCAGTCGTCTTTCGGCGCGACTACTGGTCGGGCGGCAGGAACCTCGGGATGGCGTGCCCCTGAGCTGTTATTGGACGACGACGGCCGTGATGTCACCACGGTAGAGGCCAGCACCAACAGCGGATCCGGATCAGTTCTTGTTCACGATGGTGTCATGCCGTATCATCGTAGGGCGACGCGGGCCATCGACATTTTCTCCCTCGGTCTGGTCTTTTTCTATGTGCTGACCAATGGCTGTCACCCGTTCGATTCTGGCGGCCGCTACATGCGAGAGGTGAACATTCGCAAAGGCAGCTACAATTTACAGCCTCTGGAGGCCCTGGGTGACTTTGCCTGCGAAGCCAAAGACTTGATCGCGTCAATGCTCAACGCGCACCCAGAACGCCGTCCAAACGCCGTTGATGTCATGTCGCACCCCTTCTTCTGGTCGGCCAAGAAGAGGCTGTCCTTCCTCTGTGACGTCTCGGATCATTTCGAGAAGGAGCCGAGAGACCCTCCTTCGTTTGCGCTGTCGCAACTGGAGCTTTACGCCACAGAAGTGACGAGGGGCGATTTCCTGCGCGCTCTCCCGCGCGAGTTTGTCGATTCACTGGGCAAGCAGCGCAAATATACTGGCGGCCGACTCCTGGATCTCCTCAGAGCGCTCCGGAACAAGCGCAATCATTACGAAGACATGCCCGAAGCGCTGAGGCGGCAGGTTGGTCCGCTGCCCGAGGGCTATCTCGGCTTTTGGACCATTCGCTTTCCCAGGCTCCTGGTCGTGTGCTGGAACGTGATCTACAATGTGCAGTGGGACGAGACGGAGCGCTTCAGAGAGTATTACGAGCCGGCTGGGCTGTAGGGTAGTGTAGGGTAGGCTTGGCACCGGCCTTTTCCGGGCCACCACGCCTGGTGATGATTGACGACGAGTCACAATGCCGTCATTTGCTGGCGTGAATCTGACCGGCGATGTTGAATGAAATAAAAGTGTTTTGATGTGCCAAAATCATCCTCCAGTGACTTTTCTTGTGTTGAGGCTCGGGAAAGGAATAAAAACTGTAAAGATGCGTGGAAAGCCACCTCAAACTGCCGCACGTCGCGTCGATGAAAAGTCATTAAAGTTGCCTTTACGAACCGATCACTATGCATGCAATGGCGCCTGAATTATAAAGTACGCGTAACGCTCGCACCGACCGTCCAACGCCTAAGCAGCCGGCCCTTTGACATATACATGTACACTGATACGATACAAAGGCCATGCATGCCACATGACGGTTCACAGCTTACCCCCATTGCACGAGAACCTTTTTCCCCTTCTTTCCCTTCTTGCCCTTGCCGGCTCCCTCCTCTTCTACAGCGGGCATGGGTCCAGGGGCGGCAGAAGGAGAGGCGCCCCACTGGAAACTCGATTCCGCGTGCCCGTAATCGCGACGAACGCCCCGACCAGAGCCATATCCCCATATCGTCGTGGTGGGCTTCGGCGCCACCGGCAGAGCAGGGAAGGCATCTTGGCTGCGGCCGGTAGCTGAGCGGGACTGGGACTGGGACTGAAGTTGCGGTTGCGGCTGTGATGAGGTTGCTGCCCACGTCGAGCGGGAAGGTGCACCGCCAGTGCCGGACCCGGTGCTGGACGACAGCGACGGGAAAGCAGATGACGTGACGGGCGACGGCTGTGCTGCAGAAGAGGATGTGCGGCCGGGGGTGGCTCTGAAGCTGCTGGACGAGGGACTACCGAGACGAGTGCTGTTCTTCAGCCTCAGCACTCGATTCGAGTGTTTTTGGGCTGGGGCGGCTGTTGGTACAGCCGGGTTGGCGGCGGCGGCGTGAGCCCATCCGCTTGAGCTCGACGTGGAGCCCTGCATGCCACTCAGGCCAGGAAGGCTGGGGTAGTCCTCGTTGATTGCGCGCCAATCTTGCCATGCCTTGCGGATATTATCTGCCTTGGTCGTGTCGTCGAAAAGATCCGCGACTTCACGGACCAGAACGCCCAGGGCGTTGGACGACACATCGGCAAAGAGGGTCAGGAAGGCATCCGTCAACTCGGGCGCCGTCATTCCCCCCTGACGATAGGTGGAGATGTGCTGACGAAATGTGTTGACCTTGGTCGTATCGTTGCCAAGGAGGTTGGCGGCACGTTCGACTACCGAGCTGTGTCGCACGCGTCGCGCTCGCTCCTCGGGTGAGAGGTTCGAAGTGTCTTGGACGGAGAGCGAGTCCATGGGAGCGACGAGGCCGTTCTGGGTGGTGGTACGGGACGACGTCGCATCTCGGGTTGTCGGTGAGGTCGGGCGCGGAACGGACGATGAGGGTGCCGAGAGCTGTCCGCCGAAGGATCTGTTGGAAATTGACTGAGCCGAATGAATTGCGAGTTGTCTTTGCAAAGCCAGCTCGTCCCTGCGCAAAGGCTGAGCAGACGTTGGCGGAACGGTGTCTACGTTCGGATCCCTGCCTCGGACACCGCCCCGACGGCCTCGGCCGCGCCCCTCATTGTCCCTCTGGTGTCGTCTCTCGTTCTGATAAGACTGCCGGATATCAAACGAGGAAATGTCCACTAATCTGGCATCTCTGCCCACACTCCGACCAGCATGTTCGCTTAGGCTGTGGGCTTGTAGGTCCAGCTCCGACTCAAACACCACGAACTTCTTGTCCATGCATTCGCTGTTGGCGCAGAGGTAATGGTCCATCTTGAAATGTTTTTCCAATGCATTGTAGTCCTGGTAGTAATGCGGTGTTCGTGAGTCTTGTCGGTCGCAGATGAAGCAGCGCTCGTGTTTCATTCGACAGTGCTCGTACAACTTGTCATCATCATAGAATCGCTCGCCGCAGAATCCGCACAATGGATGACCCTTAAACCCCGTTTGGTCCGCTGCGCCGGGCTTGTCGTCGCCGTGTCTCATGTGCTTTTCGAGTCCTTTATCTGAGAAGAGCTCGTGCTCGTGGGTAAAGACCTTCTTGTTGCGGGTACAGAGATCACACATTCGTCTTCGATGAACGGATTTGACATGGCGATGCAGGTCGGGCCAACCGAGCCCAGCAAAGTCACATTCGTCATCGGGACAGTTGTACCGCAGCAATAGGACCGTGTCCCCTACAATGTCTTCATTCGTGTACTTGATCCCAATGTTGGAGTCAATCGTGCTTATGTCGATGTCGGAGTATTGCTCAAAGCGCTTCTCTGCATTGTTGGTGAAGATGACGAACTGAGCTGGTGTCTTGAAAAGGTCAGCATTGAGACTTTTCCTACCTGATCAAATGGATTTGCTTACTCGGCAATGTGCACAATCCCTCGTTTTGTACAAGGCCCTCATTCGCAGGCCACAGATGTGACAAGTCGCATGATTGCAAGGAGCGATGGAATGATATGCCACGGGATTGGCACAAATGAAGCAGACCTCGGCATCGTCGTCGTCGTCGCCTGCCGCCGCCGCTGCCGCCGCTGCCGCTGCGGCTTGTGTCTGCTGTTTCAAAACCAGTGCCCTGCTCGAGACAGGCAAGCCATTATGCGATGACGGATCTGCGAATGAGGTTGACGGAGAGGCTGCACCTCGATCCGGGCCTGCCGTGCTGCTGCCGCCTCTTCCTCGGCGTCCTCCGCGCCCGCCTCTGCCCCTGCCACGTCCTCTGGAGCCCTCACTGGCTCCCCGACTGGCGTGAGAGGCTCCCTCCAGAGACGGCATAGAAAGATGGGTAGTCGTTGCTATATATCGTGGTGTAAGGTTGTTCGTGGTGGAAAAGTTTTTTTTTCCTTGGGAAAGGATGCGGAGATGGTAGGTCTGACGTCGTTGAAGAGATCTGCAGGGCCGTGCTCTTCTGTGAAATATGCACAAATTGTAAGAAATCGATTAGGGGCCAATATGACGCTTTGAGGAAGAAAAATCAGTCGCACGCCAGCCTCAAACTCCACTGCGCGCTTCTCATATGCAGGATGTCAAATAGATTCGGTGCGAGAGTGACTGTGAGAATCTTTGGCAGGTGCGCGTCGTTCTCGATCCAATTACAGCGAGATCGTCCACCAATTGGGCGACGACTGGAGGGGCTGCAGCAGCCCGCCTGCTGGACTGGACCGGGCCAGGCCGTCTCGACCATCACTTAGCCTGTATCTGCCCGCCAAAGCGCCATCCTTGGGTGCCTAGACTTCTTTGCACACAACATTTTTATTGCTGTGCAATCCGCTCCGCAGGTGACTCAGCCCGAATGACTCTTCCAGAGTCGGAGTCTATCATGACACGCAGCTCACAGCTCCCAGGTAAACTGCGGGGAGTTGAGAATATAATATGAATTAGGGCCTATCCCCCGGCATCCACTCATTACGAGCCGCAGTCGTCTAGGGGTAAGGACACCAGTTTGTGGTCCACGATGGTATATGGAAATCACTGGAAACCGAGGTTCGAGTCCTCGCTGCGGCACGACAGGCAGCAGTAATCTCTTTTTGTTCAAAGATTCTACAATTGCAGGTTGCCAAGCTCGTTCTTGTCACTGTAGTCAGGTCCTTCCTCCTTGCCTGAGGCAGTCAGTCTACGCTTGCTTACTGGCGCAAGCACATCGCGCCTCTGCATTCGCACGTTTAACTGTTCAGATAAGTGTACGGACGAGACTCACCTCAGGGCAGTGTGACTCCTTTCAGGTTTTATTGAGTGGCTGCACTGGTATTGGAAGACAAAAAGAAAAAAGTCCTCGTTCGGACGGTCTTCAGCCCTTGTTATATATAAACAGTCCCACCATGCCCTCGCTGTCCATCCCCGTCTCCAACGCGATAGCTGGCTTGCCGTAAGCAAGAAACCTCTGCACGGCTCAAATGTGGAAAATTCGGTTCTCTTCAAGGTGAACGCTCCACCTCGTGGGGCTTTGTTAACCAAGGCGCCAAGGGTCAAATGACCTCGCCTGTCTTGGTCAATGCTCCGTCGTCCGCTGCGGCTCGCAATCGAATCCCATATCCATCGCCCCTTGCTGGGCAGTCGTGGGAGAAAACAAACCCAAGGTCGGACACCATCTCTCGTGTACCACTTGCACCCATGAAGTTGACGCTACATGCCAAAAAACCCAACGCAGAATAAAAGTCTTGGATTTCCTCGCCGTCCCATGCTGTCGTCCCAACTCACTTCAGCCAAACTGAAACCCAGACAGACTCAGCAACCCAATCGCAGAAAGTGCGATTGAGCCTACAAACGAAAAGCAAAACCAACCAATCCGAGTACTCCCTAGGGCGCCAGTGTCGTGGAAATCTGCCCGAATTTCATGTGATGATTCGCTCCAAACTTTCAGGGTCGTCCCCAGCCGATTACTCGTCCCCGACGGGATATAAGTGGCTGCCGATATCCTTATTCATTTTGAACATGTCAACTCTGGCCTGCTTGAAAACAGCCTGCATCTTCGCGTCGCAGCGAATCTGACGCTTATCGGACGGATCCTGGAGGTCATTGGCTTTGATGTGCTCCCACAAACGCTTCACGACTTGAGGGCGCGACAACTGTTCACAATCGTCAGTACGAGTGCCGGTGATGCAGGAAGGGGGGCGGTGGAAGATTGTGGCGGACCTGTGTCTCCCCGCAAAGCTCGGAGAGCGTTGAGCTCAGGTTGAACGGCTTCTGGAAGCCGCCACCGGCCTTGCGCTTCTTCACGCCCGAGTCGCCGCTACCTTCGACGTCACTATCGTCGTCGTCGCGGACCTTCTTGACGCTTTTCTTGCGAGGCGCTTTGCGCTTCTTCGTTGTCCGATCGCCGCCACCTCGCGTCGTTCGACCACGGGCCAGGTTGTTCTCTTGGGCTTGTAGCTGCGCGGCGAGACGCGCGTCCGCATCCTCTGAGGGTGACGATCGCTTAGCCTTCTTCTTGGGTGACTCGGGGGAAATGGAAGGATCCAGTTCGTCAGATTCAGCATCGCCGTTGGTGCGCTTGATGCTGACTGGCTCAGCGACGGGGGGCTCATCCGGACTTGCGCCAGAAACGGCATCGAAACGCGCCTCAATGAGCCGCTTGATGGCTTCCTGTGGCTCGTCAATAACGTTTTCGAAAGGTACAAGCACAAGACAGCCAGTGCTGCACCAGATTGTACCTTTTGTTCCTTGAGATCTTTGCCGCCGAGACGATTCTCCAATCCTTGCCGAACTTTCTTGCGGGAAATCGTCTCCAGATCAGCGTTGGCAAGAATGTCATCAATGATGTTTGTGTAGCGCTCTCGCTCATCGGGAGTCACTACGTGGCTGAAGTCAGTGTCTATCCAAGATTGTGGAGATGGTGCGATACGTACAGGGGGTAGACATGGCGTCGGCCGCTACGGTTGAGCCCCTCGTATCGCTTCTGAAGGAATTCCAAGGGCCAGGGGAGCGGGCGCTGAATATTGGGTTTTGTTGATCCTTTGATATTAGACCATGATCCGACGCAGCGATATTATGGTTGCACCCGGGCAGACTGTGCAGGAATTATGGTGTATATGCAACGTATCAGACGTCGGCTGGCCAGCGGCAGCACAGAAGGCACGTATTGCAGAAATGGTCGCCCGGTAGTTTCGAGATATTGCGTCGCCGACAAGATATGCCAACCAAGGGCGCAGAGCGGGGGAGCGAGAGTTGGTTGGCTGGCCGGAAGCGTCACCTGGTATCGGGCGACGCTGCAACTTGCTGGTGATAGATTCCCATAGGACGATACTTTGATGGAAAGGCAGGAAATGAATGGATGGAGACGACGTAGAACGAGAATTGTTCAGCCGAGATACACTCCACGCGCGATGCGGTGTCTGACTGCGGAGGGTATGCCGTGTTCGGTCGTCATCCAACGAGGGCGGAGTGCGCGGTCTGGTGCAGGAGAAGATACAATGTGATGCACTCGCTTGTGGCTGGACCTTGTACGAAGCCCACGAAGGAACCGAAGCCAAATGTGGGGTTGACGGCCGGAAAATGATCTTTGGGGGCGGCTCGAGCCACGGCGCGCGCCACACGTTGGAAAAAAGAATCTACCAATGAGCAGCTCGAATTGGCCGAGGGGGAAGGGAGCAGAGCCTTGTCACGTGGCCTCCGATGTCGATACGTGCATGGAGCGGGACAGATTTTGTGGGCGGGACGGAAAGAGACGATCCCTGTTATCAAGCGGGACAAATCGCCAGTACAGTGCAGTCAGACATTTTGGTCGACATTGGCAGTCGGACGGCCATGGCCCCCTGACTGCCGAGAGAAGACGGCTGATGCGCTTCGCACAAAATTCGTCTTTAAGGAACCAGCGCAAGGGCATTCCATGATTCCGAGCCACCACGTGCTACCCTAAATCACAATCAGGTGAAACAAGATTTGCCATGCGTCCATCGTTGATCGCCTTGCATATATACCACGTGAATGTTCCCTACTACATCTTGTCCCTGTCATTGGTCATGGCGTCGGGCTGACTGCGCTCACAATCTGCACATGAAAACGTGCTGTTCATGAACGTAAGAACTCGCAGACCGGCTTTGCCCAACGACCAGCAGATTTGTAGTTCCACATATCCGGCGCATTCCCCGATTTCAAGCCCTCGATCGCGTCAGCCAACTCTGGCCCCAATCCATCGTTCTTGATTCCACGAACACCATACATGTACGTCTTGAAAGAGAAAAGGATTGCCTGCGTCTTGGGCAGCCGAGTCAAGGTCTGTAGCTCGACACGAACAAACGTCTGACAAACTCGATTCAGCCGGGAACACAACTGAACATGGTTCCAGACGACTTACATTGTCTACGTCTAGCCCGTCGTCGGCTTGTTTTTCAGCCGCTTCCCGTTGGACGTGATTGCCGATTACGTGCAACTCAGGGTGCGTTTGAATGCTCCACTGCAGTAAATGTCAGGTGAGCCTCAAAGTCCCAGCTCGTATTCGAGAGGGTTTGCGGGTACCGAGAAAAGACTCACGTTGAGCCGTTTGGCACTCTTGCCGACTTGTAACCTGGAAAAGAAACGCTCCATGCTCGCGCCAATTTTGTTGTATGACGGCACAGGACCATGAATCGCTTGAAGCACCTTGCCCATTTTCGACGAGGGGTCAAAGTGCGCTGGGAAACAACAAACGAAAGCCACGCATAAATGACCCTCCGGGGTTTCGTGCAGGAGAAAGAGATCCTCTTCCACCGTTTCGCCCAAGGCTCGGAGCGCCTCCCTCGGGTCGCTGGGAGGCTCGAGAGGAAAGGCTTTGCCAGTAACGGTGTTGTGGAAAGCAATCCCGTCATCCGATATCGTGAACATTGTAGGGTAGCGGATAGGCAGATAATCACGCAAAAGGTAGGAGTATAACTCAGACACAGCCTCGGTTCCCTGAGGCAGGCATCCGTGGACGGTGGAGGTCTTTTGCTCAATCAACTGGCGACGGTGAGTGACCCTACTCAAATAGTCTCTGTCGACAGTGATGAGTCGTGAGGGGGAGTCCTGCTGAAGGGCTGCACTAGTCAGCGACGTGAGATGAGACGACGACTTGAAAGGTGCGCGCACCCATGGTGATGTGGTAAACTGGCTTGATTGGCAGATATCTGGTAGGCTCCGTTGCTTTCCAATCAAAACCAGACAGAGGCTCTATAGCTGCTTCGGTGACTTTGCCGTCAGTTGGCGCATTCAAAGGAGGCGACTTGCGGTGCTGCTGGTCTTCTGTTTCTACTCCGCGGAGGCTTTTGACCTGGCAAAACGTCAAGATGGAAGCTCTGTGCGGCCGAAGATATTTTTTTTTTCACGTCGCATACCAGCCTGTAAAACATAACGATGACCAGGAAGCCACTGGCGAAAATGATGAAGCGTTTCGACAACCCAATTGCTTGGATGCGAGACCACGTTCCGCTGGCGTGAAGCTCCATGGTGCCAAATGAGTACTGCGACTTGCTCCCGATACTACACGACGCTATACCTTGGCGAAGGCAAAATCAGCACATGTGGACGAGTTGTGTTGAGAAAGGAGACTTGGTGGTCTGAAAGCAATTATGAGCCGTAGGGAGCAGGCTTGTCAGTCGCATCCCTGTTCGGCGTGTATTGTCCGATCAAACGCATCGTATTTTTTCTTACTCTAGACTTTGAGTTGCACTCGATAAGTAAAGTCGGACTAGGGAAGCCGAAACGGACACCTATCGGGAACTCCGTGTTCGCAGAAGGCGGGGTTGAAGTCACGTAGCTCGTAGAAATGCTCTGTTCCGGTGTTCGGGATTTGGCGTGGCGCATGAACGAGTCTTGGAGATGGGCTTGGCTGATTTCGATACAAGATGCCCCTGCCAATTCCGCATGGTCTGAGGCTGTCGCTGTGCTGTGAACTTCCGCATAGCTCCGACAGTCGCAGGGCACAATTGAGATACGTAACCGCCACGAGTTGCGCACAGGCACTGGCTGCATTTTGTTGCCTTCCAGTGACATGTGTTTCAGATTCGACGACGCGATCGAAAACACTCCTCGGACAATTGGTCCCCTAATTACGCGAGATGGAGTGCCGTAGAGGGCGACGTGCCTACACAATCGTTGGGAAGGAACGCATCACCAGGTCCCGTCACTATGATGATGCGCGAGCTCACGAAATGATTGATTTGACGGCCCGTCGACCCACTTAGTCTTGGAAGACCGTTGTTAGATAAAGTACCTTGCAGTTCACGGGCACGCAATCCGTCAGCTTCGCGTCCGTGTCAGACGGATCTCGCTTCTTGGCTCTGTCTCCGCGCTGTCTCTATGGGGCGCGCGTCGGACCACAGAGCCGTCATGGTCGCCGTGACGTCGAACGGTCCGCCTTGAACAATGACAAGACCCTGAGGGCAGCTCTGATACGAGCTCTAAGTTGACTGGCGGTGCCAAACCGTTTCCGCGTCATCACCCGCTGCTGACGCGGAGGCATGGTCGCAGCTCAAGATGGACGGCAACGAGCCGAATCTGAGGGCGCCGGTGCCGATCATGACTGCGTTGAGGTCCCGTGGCCTCCGTTACCACGCTGCAGCCCACGACCTGCTGCCACTACTGGTGAGCTTCGGCCTCGCCACGTCCGTATCCAGTCTTGGACGTAGAAGCTCTCTGGGACAATGGCTATCACCGTCTACCTCATCATCCCGGCCTCGTGACCACACGGCTCGCCCGGCCTTGCACCACCGTCATCGCCTCTGTGCGCAACGACGACATGCA